>JANTPZ010009559.1:0-12069 GCA_025593235.1 Vachellia pachyceras | reverse complement strand
GAGAAATTATTTATACATGGGTCAAAAATTTAAAAAGCTTTTAATTCAACTTAATAAAGGAGTATCAGTAAAAAGTTCATACTTAAAAAAACTTTTTTAACTAATATATTTTTATGCACAGAAATTACTGAGATATATAAAATTTTATATGCTTCTGATTCTATTTATAGGCCAAAGGGAGAATGAATTTTTTGTCATACTTATACACTATATCATTAAATTTTTATATCAATATGTAATTTCACCTTTCATTTATTTTTTATGTTACCTTTATCCTTATGAAATATAATTAAAACATTGTTGAATTGTAAGATAGAATTAATGAAACCTAAGGTTTTCATTACTCTGAGGTTCCAAGAGGTTGTAAATAACAAGTCGATGAGCACCATTGATAAGTGAAGCAGCTACCATTAACAACGTCTTGGGATCTTTACATAATTAATTCATAGTTCTGGACTTTAAAGTAATACTCCCATATATATATATATATATATAAATGTGTGTGTTGGGGAATATTTGGGGTGCAAGAAAACTGTCGGCGTGGTGGAAAATAGAGAAATATACAATGCAACTTTGTTGATCAAATGAAGAAAGGTGGCGAAAATAATGATGATGGCAACACAATTATTTATATAATAATACTATTTGTTACCTCTTACCCTTGTTATATGATACATTTGAATTTTGTCATGAGAGATTAATGAAATCGATTAATTAATATATTTATCATTTTTAAATAAACATATTTAATTTATAAACTAATAATGATGTAATAATACGCATAAGTATTTTAGAATGTATGTAAAAAATCAACTAACTCTTATACCAATAAAAGAATATATAGTGGTAATAATAATTATTACCCCTATGAATAGTATAATGAACTTTCTGCAGTTTCATCCCATGCATATAATCTCCACTTTCGATCCACTCATGTCTCATACAGTTATTTAAAAAAAAAAACTTTGTTTGACAGATCACACGTTGATCCCCACATACAAGGCAATATATATATATATATATATATATATATGTATCTATGTATGTGTATTGATTATGCATACACATGCACACTCCATTCATGCACCCTATCATCATTTGACCTCCATTAAAATCTGATGTTGTTTATTCAGCCTCAACTTAAAATCAGATGGTGTATAAAAAATACACGTAAAATATATAAATTGATTGTATGTATATGGGGTTAAGACATAAATTTATTATGGAAGTTTTCCATCAAAAGTAATGTTATCTCATTCCATTAGAACACTAGGCTTGTTTGGCATTCTATTTGAAAAAGCTAAAAGCCCGTTCAACAATGTTTTTCTGTAAAACGAGATAATCTCCTCTACATATTTATCCTAACTTATGTAAAAACGTTTCTCTACCGTGTTCTCGAACAGGTCCACTAAAGTTGATAGATAAAAGATTGTCGTTAACTATTAATATTTTTAATGGCAAAAAACAAAATTGTTTCATCTTAAAATATCCGGGTAACATTGCTTTGTAAGGAAAACTTTCGGATCAAATCTACGTATCAACCCTAAACATGTGTATGCATATTATTAAAAAATTGAAATGTGAACATCATTAGTATATAAATATTGGGTATTGAAAAGGAAATGAAAATATGCCTAACTAGTTATCTAACGGTACAAATGGAATATGATAATTTTCCCTAAAGAAGTAATTAAAAATAAGATTGTTATGTAAAAAACTTGAAAATATTTTGAATAATTAATGAAAAAGGATATACTTTTGCAATTAATTAAAAATGAGAAGCTGCTATTAGTGTTGTGGTCTTGTCAACATGATGATGATGCTGCTTAACAAAAGCCGGATTTGTGTGATCAAAAAGTGATTAATTAAGAAGTTTCGGATTTAATTTGTAGAAAATGAAACAAAGGAAGCAAAGATGCGCACGAGCATTTCATTTTGTCGCACTCGATTGTTCCCCCTTTAACTTTCACCCTTCTTCTCACTCTACTATTACTACTATTATTATATATTATTGCCGCATATTAATTTTTTATATTCATATTTTTTTTGCCTTTTTTCCCTTTGAAACTTCTTTTGATCAGCCCTTACAAGCTTTCACTCACAATTAAACAGAGACTAATATTTATGTAATACTGAGATAAATTATATACTACTTCTTTTACCCTTGAATAGTTAGTAGATGTGTTTGTTTTAATTCTAAATGTAAAAGTATTTTTATTCTTTTTCAAATGGGTAAAGGACCATTTTTATTCCCGGAAGTATATCCAAGTTGGACCAATGAGTATTCGAAAGTTTTTTAAGACCATATTTACCCCAGAACTTGGCAAAACATAGCATTTTTGACATGGATCAATGGAGCCTTCAACGGACATTTGCCACTCAAGATGCAATCCACATTGTGCTTGTTTGGGAACTCCGTTGGGAAAATGGATTTTGCAGATTTTGAGGTATTTTGGGAATTTCGAGATGGTTTTATGGATTTCAAGATGGTTTTTATGATTTTCGAGATGGTTTTTACAGATTTCGAGATGGTTTTGTCTCGGCTTACGTGTACCGTTTGGGAAAATGGCTTCCCAAACAGGCACATTAGCGTTCAAAAAATTTCAACATTCATCTTGAGTGTTCATTTGAATATCTAGAATATGATAACTTCATTTGAATGAGATACTCAGTTCATTTGCATTAGTATTTGAAATGTAATACTCAACTTTGAAAATAAACAACATCATTTGAATGAGCTTCAGATCTATTCGAATGAGATATAAAAGTTTTAATACTAATCTTCAGAGTTTATTCAGATATATTGAAGATAAGGGCATTCGTTCGAATGAATTTTTAAGTTCATTCGAATGAATATTAAATATTTTAATACGTATCTTGAAGTTTCATTTGAATATGCTAAAAATGTGACATTTCATTTGAATGAGCAAACCTTTCATGTGAATAAGCGTCTGAATCAAATACTATATCAACTTCAAATGGTTGTAACTTCTTCGTTTCAACTCCGAATTTGACAAATAACCTGTATCTGGAAATCACTTCGAGTCTACTTTCAAATGAAACTAAAATTATTCTCAAGTCTTCTATATATCCAAAGATATGATAACTAAAGAAGGAAAGGTAAGTGAATAAGTGTTAAATCTGACCACCAAGTTTTGAAATTCATATATCCTCTATATGAAATGCTTTGAGATTGTTTTTGGTATCTATGAACTACATTATGAGTCTAGTTTCATAGAAAATAAGTTTCATAGAAAATCAAATATATGGTTTGAAATATATCATCAAAATATTAAACATATATCAGGAACAGAGTGTAACTATAATTTTGATGATGGGATTGAGCTTCGATTATGCCACAAGTTGCAATATTTCAGAAATCATGAGGCTGTTGTGAGATTCGCCATCGTCGAAGTCACAGACAGCTTCACTCCATTCCTTGAACCCCATGCCATCCCAGAAAATGGTGACCAAGGAAGGATACACACACATGGCAATGATGGGAAAACATAGAAGATGAACAGACGACGACCATAAATCTCGAACGCAAAGCTCTGGTGTAGAATGTGGAACTGTAATCAAGGTGTTTATTTTATTTTTACATTATGGACATTCATTGATTATAGGACAACGGAACTTATTTTAACAAAATTAATAGCTTAGGAACTGTGAGTTTTGTTAAGGTGTTTATTCCTAAGCTCCCAATCATTTTTAACAAAATTAACAAGTGACGACTTTATAGGACAACGGAACTTAAGACAGTAACAAATAAATTTTGTGTAATTTTCTGCTTAAATAATTTAATAATTGATAGCTTTAACATATCAAAAGACAACAAAACTAATTTTATCAAGGGAAATTAGATCATTTCACAGGAAAAAAAAACGCGCGCGCGCATTCTACAATAGTTCCTCAATTTTCATTAGAATATAATTAAGCCATTTTCATCCAACATTTTAAACTATCTATGCCATATCTAGTGGTTGTTATATATATATATATATATATATATATTATTTCCTATATTTTTCTAGCTCTGAAAACGCATTTAAGACGACCATGTGGAGTTTAGGCGTCAATTGGAAGTTATAATTAAGAAGGATGGCATAATAATCTAATAAACAGAGAAAAATAATCATTGTTTTCGAAGCGTAGACGTGGACGTTAATTAGAGTAATTTGAAGCAATAATTATAAAATCTTTTGTGCTAGAATTCATCCACCTTGAGGGTCAACCGGCCAGCTCAAGAGATTCTTTGATTTTAGATCCTCTTGTTTGGTTTCCGTTTCCAGAAACCAAACACATGTTTAAAAGTTTTTTGCGTAAAATAAGATAATCACATTCATACATTTCTCTTAGCTTGTGTAAAAGTACTTCTCTACCGCTGCGTTCTCAAGCGGACACTATGTAACGAAAAAATTCTGGTTAATAGTTTTATTATTTTATCACTCTATGTCTCAATTACTGTCACAGTAAGAAATTTAATCAAGGTAAAAATTCCTCTTGATTAAGACTCACTGTATTTGTAAGTTGAAAAAAAAAATTGAAGCAAAACCAATTTATGATGAGTGTTTTTTTCAATTTTTATTTTTTGCTCTAGTATGCTCCACTCCCACTAAAAATTCAATCTTTTGCATGAATAATTATGATGATTTTGAAAAGTTAAATACATAGTAAGAAATTGACTAACTTAAATTAAAAAAATTAAACACATAGTACTAAACAATAAAACAAGCACGTATAAAAATATCTTCATTTTTTATATGACAAAGCAGAGAGAGAGAGAGAGAGAAAGGTAGCTCAACAACTTATCAACATCGATCTGGACGCAGCACTATAAAAAGTTAGAAAAGTCAAATCGATTAATAATTCATACCAGTCCCTCCCCATCCACGCTGGGTCCTCTCCATCATATTGTTCCACATGGGATCATGGAACCTTCACTTTCATTCAAGAATTAAGATAGCTGGTCTTGATTACTCATAGTGCAGATTATTATTAAGTTAAGATCAATGGTTTTGATTACTCATACGGTAAAATGGTCTAGATTATTATTAAATTATTAAGATTGAAGTTTTAAGTAAAATGAAATTTTAGAGATCAAAATAAAAATTAAGGTAAATTTAATAAACTAAAGATTGTATTAACTCTTTATTTAATTTGGTCCTATCTATAACATATAAAAATTAAAGAATAAGTTTTTTTGTCCTATTTAGTTGCTTGGCTTTATTCTCAAGAGGGATGATGAACTGCTATATCAAGAATGAAGTAGAAAAAGTGTTAATTTTAAGACAATATTAATAAAAGAACTTAAATTGTTATGTGAAAGAGGTTGAAAGTTATTTATAGGAAATAGGATGAGAGTAGTGTGTATAGAACATTAAATAAGAAAATAAGTGTAGCTCTGACCTCTGAGTGATGAGGGATCTCTGAACAAAACCAGACAAGCTTCTTCCTGTCCGGGTATTGGAATAACTTTAGGTCCCAAAGACATAACTTGTCTGATCTTCACACGTTCCATATTTTAACTTAGGAACTAGGAAACAACAAACACAGTTCACTCACAGAAAAAAAGAAAAAGAAAATCAGATTCCTCTTGCTTTCCTTTCTCTCTCGTGACCACAGGATCTTCATGTGAAATTCAACTCACAAATTGAAGTTGATGATAGAGATCAAACTACAATTAATAACAGCAGTAAGTATGCAAGATTCAGAAGGATTATCACATACAAATAAACAGTATATATATATCTAACATACTTACTAGTTATCTATTTTATACATGAACTGATGAAGCGAAAGAAAATTACTAAGGTCAGATTCATAGAGACCTGCGACGGCTAAAATGGTGGTAATTGCTTCTTGATCTCCTTGATGAGCTTGTTGGAAGGTAGATTGTAGATTCAGAAACAGCAGAAGCATTCTTGCACGATGCATAAAGATTCACGAATCCGAAACGATCACTGATACTTCTCGAAACTTTATTGTTGCTGTTGTTATTTGAAGATCCTCCTGATGATCCTCGTCCGTTACTGTTCCAGCTGAAAGAACTGTTTCTGCTGCTGAGTTCATCTTTTTCTTCGTATTCGTGATAATCTTCATCCCCCTTGGAGCATTCAACCATGGCTGCAAAAAACGGATCTCTCTGGAACATAGTCCGAAGAGAGTTCTTCTTCTTGCTGTAATTGTAAGAACTTGTGTTATTAATGGCGGTGTTGGTGTTGGTTGGAGGAGGCAATGGGAGGAGCTTCATGGAAGATTCCTGATGGATAAGCTTCTTATTGAAATTACATGTCTGCTTCTTGGGAATTCCGGGAAGATGTTCCCAAGAAAATGGGACGCCGCCGGAGAATCTCATAGGAGAGTAAGGGCTAGGGTCGTCACCGCCGTCATGGGCGGGGGCAAAGTAGAGTGCTGATTCAAGGGAGGAAGATGAATTGTATGGTGAGAAGGAGGAGGACGAGGAGGAGAACGACCGAGTCCGGCGAGACGACCTCGGCGGAGGCGGCAGGTGTTCTCTGGTGGAGTCGAGCTTTTTTGAGAGAGTCTTGGGATGGTGATGAGTTTTGAGAGTTGCAGAAGAATCCATTGAAGGTTGTGGTGTGTTTGTGTTTGCGAGGAAGAAAAGGGAAAGAGAAGAAGAAGAAGCTTTGGGTTCTATTTTTAATCTCTTTGGTGTTTGTTTGAAGAATTTATGTATATGCCGAACATAAACATGATTACATATGACTCAATAAATTCCATGACATGCTTTCTCGTATTTTTTTTCTAATAAATATTTGACGGAACGTACGAGAGCAAATTACAATTTTTCCCCCGAATTAGTGTCTAGTTACAAAATTGACACAAATTTTAACGCATGTCATGGTATTGCCCTTTTTTTTTTTTAATACAAACGGACATGGTTTGCATGCACAATAATACTATTACAATAAGAGCTCATTTGAAAGTTATTCTTTAAATCTATGTTTTATTGAAAAACTTAGGTTTCACCTCAAAATTTAGATTTTGTCCAAACATTCATATTTTTTTAAAATTTAGATTTTGTAATGAAACCTATGTTTTTTTAAAAAGTTATTTTCCTATCAAATCATACTCTCATAATAAATTTTCTCTCTCTTCTTTTTCATACCTCAGAATCCATAAAAGTTATTCTTCCAAAATCTATTCTCTAAAACATATGTTTTACCTTGAACTCCGTAAAATTTATTCTCAAACAGACTTCCAAACAAGCTCTAAATTCAAGTATCACCATGTTTTTAGCTCAGCAAAAGATTGTATTTAAGGACTCGTTTGGAAGTCTGTCTGGAAACTTAGATTTTGCCTCAAATGTAGATTTTACCTAAGTATATTTTGGATATAAAACCTTAGTTTGAAACATGTGTTTTGAAAAAGCTATTTTTTCTCAAATCACATACTCTCTTATAATAAATTTTCTCTTTCCTCTCTTTCCTTTGTTTCACTTTCCTCTTTCATACTTACATTTTTGCTTCAAAATCTGTAAAAGCTATCCTCACCATAACTTTCAAAATACAATCACCTTTTCAAAACTTAGGTTTTACTTTGAATTCGTAAAAGATATTCTCTCAAAATCTATTTTTCAAAACTAAGATTTTATCTCAAACTCCATAAAAACTATTCTCCGCTGCAGTGTCAAATGAGCTCAAAGTTCATTATTTTTATTCAGTAAACAACTATATACTTTTAAAGGAAAATTGGAGAAAATCCCTTCTCAGGGAATTAGTTAGAAAATGGAACTGCTTGGTTAGACATGTGAAAATTCAGTTATATATAATGTAAAATCTCAATTGCATATATGTGAAAGATCTCATTTTACAATTAATTCTCTGGTAGTTTTTCTGCAATTCTTCCTACTTTCAAGTGGAAACGAGGGAGAGGGGCGGAATGGTAAATGAAAAAGAAGAAAAGAAAAGAAAAGAAAAGATCAGGATAGTGTAGGTTACGGGAGGGGACTAATAATCAGATGGAGGGGGACACTGGCTGCTCCTGAGATGTCTCTATGCATTTTTTTGATGCATTTATTGGGCATTTAACGTCTCTACCTAAATCCATAGCCATCACCTCATTCAATTCCCCATTTCATATGTTCTTTCTCATTTTTCTTAATTATTATACAAACATATACACACACACACATACATATAGACACCCACTAAATTGTTTCAAGGGTCCGTGGAGGAGATCTAACAGTTAAAAAGGATTTACCAAAAGTTGAGATGAATAAGGGTTGCATATGAAGATTAATTAATTTTTTAAAAAAATATTTTATTTTTTATTTATTAATGGAAAAATTAGATTGAAGGATCTAGAAGAAATAATATTTATTGTGAATGACCCCATAAAAGTTGTAATTATCTAGAGTAACCAAAAATAAAAATAATAAATTGCCCTTAACAATAATTTATACTTTTCTCTCATACATTCTCTCTCACACTATATTTTTAAAATAATATTAAATTTTAAAATTTACTAAATTAAACGTAATTATTCTTAATTTTTAGTGGGAAAATTACATTTTGTTCAATTTTTTTACAATCATATATTTTTAAAATTAAACACAAACTTTAATTAAAAATAAAAATTATATTATTTTAATAAAAAATAATATATTTTATAATTTATTATATATGATCAATAAAATTTATATGAGTTTAGAAAGTAAAATTAAAATTTACACAGTTTACCTAATTCAATGAATGTTTATATGATTTAGTTTTAATTCACAAGAAATTTATATGGGTTAAAAAAATGCTTGTAGTGTGAATACAGTTTAAAAAAATGTAGATTATATATTATATAATGAAAATATATAAAATGAATTTATTTTTATTTTTACAAACAAATTAATTGATATTAGCCTTAATATTATGACTAAAGCAACTTAATGTTATGTTGATTAATTAATTATATATTGATTATAAGAATATAAAACTTGATAAAAACAAAAATTAACAAAAAAGGACACGATCATGTCACATGTAAATTATGAGTAGCTTTAATTTTAGTTATTTTTTAATTTTAAATATAATAAATAATGTAATAGATTTAGTCATGGGCAATATCTCTAGAAAATAAGGATGTTGAAAATCCACCAGTATAATATTTTTTTAATATTTTCAGTTATATTAAGATTAGTAAATTTACTTATTTAAGGAATAAGTTGTATTCAGTTATTTCATGATGAATAAAAAGTTATTCTCAACAAATTTTAACTCATAATTTACATTCTAGATAGTTACGGTTAGATTACAAGTAAATAATAAACTTTTATTAAACCTTTTATAGGTGAAAATATATAGATGGTTCCCCATTCCTATAACATTTTAGCCTTTTAAGGTTTGAACATGCAAAAAAAAACTATCTAAGATATTATTAGTTAGTGAAGAGGGTATATTAAATAATATAGATTCCTCTAAATAAAAATAGAAGAAGACTGAAACAATTGGTTCTTTAAAATTATTGAAGGAAACTTTTTAGTTAACTATTTGTTCAACCATGCTTGGTTCCCAATAAAATACATAGAGATTGTCCAATCCGTATAGCCAGCCACCCACCCACTCACATGATAAAACAATTTTTTTTATTTATTGATTTTATTGTTATAGTTACTTTTTTCTTTGGCCATGTTGTACATTTTTAAAAAGAACTTATTCCCCGCAGTATATACAAGTCAAGATAAAACCATCTCGAAATCCATAAAATCCATCTTGAAATCCGTAAATTCTTTTTAGATTTTTTAAATTCTTCTCGAAATCCGTAAATTTCTTTTTCCCAATGGATTCCCAAACACACCCAACGTTATTTACCACATTTTAAAGGAGCAATCACCTATCAGTTCACGTTTGTTTAAGTATCTGAATTTCTCACACACACACACACACAAAGGTAGAGCCGGAAAATGGTTGAACCCGATTAAAAGCTTGTTTGGCTTTCCATTTTGAAACCTAAGTTTGGTTTCAAAATTTAGATTTTGTTCAAATAGTCACATTTTTCAGAAAAGCTATTTTGGATACAAAACCTCAGTTTGAAAAGTAGGTTTTGAAAAAGTTATTTTCTTATCAAATCACACCCTCTCTCTTAATAAATTTTATCTTTCCTACTTTTTATTTCTTTTTTTCCTTTTTCCTACTATTTTTTGCCTTGAATTCTGTAAAAGCTAATAACTTCCCAAACACAATCTTTTGATACATAAATTTTGCCTCCGAATCCGTAAAAGATATTCTCCAAAACCTTAGGTTTCACCTCGAAATCCGTAAAAGCTATTATGAAAAATGTTTCCAAATAAACCCTAAGCCAATTTAAGTTAATGTTCAAACCTCTAATTTAGTGTCAAAAGAAATAAACAGACCTAAAGGGGTCGACCTTGCAAGGCCGTAGTTAGCTTGTTTTCATTTTTGTTTTCAGATATTCTATGTTTTTCCTATATTTATTTTCCTTTTTCATAAATAAATCCTTTTAAATCAAATGCTTATTTTAAATTTGTTTTCTTGTCAATTATATACCCCCATAAACATATAAAAATGTGAAAAGAAAAAACGTTGAAATATAATTTTCTTATCGCTTATCTAATGTGTTATATTATAACAACTCTATATTTTCCTTTAAGTTTTAGAAGAAATCCATTCAGATCAAACATTTAGTTCTAATTATTGTGTGTAATATATGAAGACACACATACATATTTTTACTCACCGAATCCTTATTCTTTCCAATTTCGATATGAAACTTCTTATATTTTTACATACAAATTACTTTTCAAAAACCAAATTAAAAATTTATTGTTTTAGCTTAATCTATTTGGAAAAAAAGTGAAAATATATGCTCATGACCTGCGAGTTGGCCCGTAACCACAAGCTGTGGTGCTGAGCTGTAACATTAGCGAATGAATACAATACTTTATTTTATCATTTTACTTTTTACATTAATAACATTTAGACATTCTCTTATTCTAATTATAGATCATATGACTACTACTGAAAACAGCTTTCATGTTCAAGTACTGATATTTTCATTCATAGTATACTCTTATTCTAACTTTAGTTTTAAATTTAATTTTAATATTATTTATATTTTAAATTAGAAATTTTACTATTTTAAATTAAAAAATTAAAAAAAATTGCATTTTTTTAATTAAACGGGTGAAAAGCTCGCAGGCCAGCCTAAGCCCATCAGTTAAAAAACGGACTTAAAAAATCAAACTTTTTTATGTTAGTAGTCTGTTTAGGCACAAACCTGTAAAAGGTCGAATCGAATTCTCAACTCTAACAAAAAAAAAATAGATGTAAGAATTGTTTTCTTTTCACCATATTTCACTTCATAAAAAGAACTCATACACTTACAAAAAGAGTCGAACGCACAACCTCATCTTTAAATAAAAATTTTAAGAGGTGCCAAGTATGAATTAAGATGGAAAAAGTAAAAGTATGTCAACATCCTAAGATGTGAGGCCGTGTTTTTCAATAGAAACAGTGAAAATGGAATGCACCACGAAATTGAACTCCGAAAAAGACTCTTTAACCACAAAATGGGGAGAAATTTCTATCAATCGACTAATTCAGATTAAAAGAGTTGGAGTGTTACCAATGTAGGTAAGGTTGGTCACTCTTCAACAAAAGTATTTCCCAAAACTTGAATACACGTTACTGGTTGGTAAAGTAGATATTTTTTACTCCATCAAAATAATATAATCCTTATGTACACTTTTGTAATAAATTCATACAACTGAGATCGATATTATTTTAAATAAATTTAATTGTTTTATATAAAAAAATTATACTCAAAAGTTTACTTCTATTTTATATTTTTTCAATTAAATGCAAAATGAAATTTTTAATGCTTAGACTATTAATTTACATAATAGCGTGAGTTCTTTTGGGTACCAAACAAAGGTGTAAAAGATGAAAGAAAGGTAGTTTGAAAGGTGAGACAAATTGGATTAAATCAAACTAGAGCTACTCTTGTTGTGTTGGTATTTGATGATTAAATCAATTTCTAAAATTTGTTCTTATGGTTGACAAAAAAAATACTTAGTTTTCTAATTTACTTCTA
>JANTPZ010009558.1:0-12042 GCA_025593235.1 Vachellia pachyceras | reverse complement strand
CCTCAATGCCATTTACAAGGCCATTAACTTGAATTGCGTCCACCTAGAATAAAATTAACAAATTTAGAGAAAGCATCATAAAGATATAATTCTTCTCTGAGACGTTACCATAAAACTTTTATTGCAGACTGAACGAGTCTGCCCTTATCTATCTAAAAACAACACTCACACTGGACAGTGCAGGAATGTTTTTACTATGAACTAACAAAGGAAAACAAAAAGGAAAGGAACCGGACTTTGTCAAAATGTCACCTATCCTCATTTTTCCCATCCTAAGTAAATATTGTTATTTGCCCAATGTCACAAGTCCCACATCGACGAGGTTTGAGAGGGTGCTGGGCTATAAGAAGCGGGACGCTGCGCACCCCTACGACACGTGTTTTGGGGGAGAGGGTAATGGTCCCGTGACACCAAGCAAATGCCAACCCCGGAGATTCAAAGACGCTAAGAACTTTTCACTTATTCCCTAAAGCTTTATCTCGAAGTCAAAGAGAATAGAAAATAATGCCATCAGTCAATCTAAATTGTAAGGCCACAAATTCACAAAACAGATCTGAAGCTTTCAGCTAGCCATGGTGTTTTAATAAAACAGTCTAGTAGCATTTGGTTTAGTAACAATTCCAAGACCATCATCAGTACAGAAACTAGAAGATTAATAAGAATAATTGGAATCCACCTTATGATGATTTTTTATATTGCGCCAAAAAAATTTGCGTCTGTTTTTTTTTGTTTTCTTTTTTTTTTTGGGGGGGGGGGGTTAAGCCTACTCCACAAACTAGAAAGGTCACAAGTTAAACAACTGGTAGAGAAAAGGGAATTGAATAAACTTATATCGAGCAGATTTTTCAAGTTTATCATGTTAAATAATCTACCTCACAAGAACGGAAACGAATACATGGAGTTCAGATATTTCTGTAAAGTAAGTAACACCCGAAAGAAGAAAAAGCAAAGCCAGAACGAAGTAATGAACCAGATCCACTTCCTAACCCAAAATACATAAAACGAGAGCAACCCGATATCCAAAGTCTCGAACTTCACACAAACGCATGAAACCCATCTATCACATTATTCTCGAATGCCAAAAGCAATACAATCTCGACGAAAGAAGCACGATACGAAGCTCGAACCCGAGCAGAACAACAAAAACAGGAAAAATACGACAAAAATATTCACAGAGGAAAATGCTAGCACCAAGAAACAGACAAGAACGGCCA
This sequence comes from Vachellia pachyceras, assembly GCA_025593235.1. NCBI lineage: Eukaryota > Viridiplantae > Streptophyta > Magnoliopsida > Fabales > Fabaceae > Vachellia > Vachellia pachyceras. The sequence continues at coordinate 10,828 of JANTPZ010009558.1, read as the reverse complement.
ACAGGTTCCCAGAGAGAATTCCAATATGATCCAAGAAAATTCAAGCCAAAAAGCGGAAAACGAAGTAGGAGAACGCATTGACGAGTACAACAAAACCTTTCAGGAATTAAGCAAAGAGAAACGCAGGTGGAAGAAAATAAAAATAAGAAAGATTCTCGCAGTACCTCCATGGTAGAAGAAGAACCAACCCAGACTCACGTGAAGAAGCAAACCTGAAAAAATGGGTCGTCATGGTTACACACCGATTGGCAAGTTTGATTAAAAGAACAAAGGAAAAAAAGTAAATATACAGAGTTGGCAGTAAGGGAAACACGCAGACATAGAAACTGCTATACACATAATACGCAAAAAGATAGATTGAAACAGAGAGCTAGCGGTACCTGCGTTTAAGGAAGGAGAGCTTTCATGGCTACGAAAGCTGAATTGGAGGAGACTGTATTGAAGGGGTCGAGGGAACGATACAGAAAAACGAAAAGAAAAGAAAAAAATAGAGAGCGGAAAACCAAAGTCGTTCTCTCCGCAATAGGAAGAGAGAGAGGGGGAAGCAATGCAATACTCTCTTAATATATGCTGAGTTTTTTGAGAGAGAAAAGGATTGTGATGTGGTCCGTTCAGGGTCGGGGAAATACAAACCCACGCGCAATTGGCGCGTGCATAAACGTATTACACGTGGCTTGTTAGATTCTTTGTTTTTATTTTTTCCCCCTTCTTCCTCTTCCACAGATAAAAGTCTGCGGGATCCTGGTTTCATTAATTTCGGGGTGAGCTTCGATTCGATCCTCCTTTCACTGTTTGAGATATTAGCTTTTTTCTAATTATAGGCAAAATAAAATAACTATAAAAATTATAATTAATTCTTTTCCCATAAAAGTTTCTAACTTTTTTATTTTATCATTAACTGCAATTAATGATCATCATAAAATGCTCTAGAAGAATTAAAAATATACTTCCTCAATCCAAAATATAAGTCAGTTTTGTTCTATAATTAAATAAGATACTATTGCACCATCATAAAATGTAAAAATGCCGAGGAGATATTTTATAGTTACGTGCCTTTTTTATTTAAATCGCAGATACTGACAGTATGAGATTACAAATAAATCCAGAATCCAGCCAGTTACTCTCGATTCTACTTATGGGAATGTTCTATGGCGAGCCATCTTGTTCAACATCAACTTTAGCATGGTAGTTGCATAGAAGGATTCTCTAGCCTGTAATATAACAATTGACGAGTGATTAATGGGTGTATTTGGGAATACGGTAGAGAATTACTTTTACGCAAATTGAGGTAAATATATGAAGGAGGTTATCTCGTTTTAAGGAAAAACACTATTAAACATGCATCTGATTTTTGGAAACGTTTGAAACAAGCCTAATGTCTATTTATCAATTTTTACATATACAGTTCATGTAGGGATATAGTTCCCTCCTCCTTCAAAATCATATATTGGGTAAGCGACTATAGTTCCCTCCTCCTTCAAAATCATATATTGGGTAAGCAAGCACGTGAAAATTTTTTATAGTAAAAAATTTAAATATTAATTTATCATGTGTTACGGGAGATTATAACCCTTTTATTAAAACTGTCTTACGTTTCAAATCTAATACAGTAGTATACATTATTTTTTTGTATTTTTAGTAGGGCCATATTTGTGTGGATCATGACCGACTCAGCTTACTCAAACAGTTGGGTGTTGAAATATGTTCATAACAAGGACAGCAACAATAAATATTTGTGGAGAACCATTGGCCTAAGATACATCTTAATACTTTACAACACAATGAACTAAGTTTAAATTCTCATTGGAATAATTGGCAAAATAAAAAATTCTCATTGAAATTTATATTTATGATTTCATGAAATCCTTTACTCTCTTCTTTTTTTAATATAAAACTAGAATCAATTACTTAACAAAACAATTCAAGAGGATAAAATTACCCCTTCAACTACCATATGAAATATAGGAAGTGGTGGTTGCTCATGGGAACAAAAATTTCCCACTTTGAATTATTTTGGCTAACTTGTTTGCCGATATGTAGCGTTATACTCATGAGTCATTAGATTTACAGCCTCAATACAATTAGTAACTACTTTGACATTTCAATACTTACATATCCAGCATAAATGCAACCATTGTATAATGGCTATAAGCTCTACAATGGCTGGAGAAACCATATAGAGTTTATAGTTGTATCTAAGTATCCATCGGTTATCAGCTGTACGAATAATCCCTCCACAGCCACTCCAACCAAAGTTGAGAACAGATCTATCAACCTCTAGATTAAGCAGTGCAAAGCGCAAAATCCTTTTGACTCCAAAGTTTTTACTTAAAAATATTGAGCACCCAAAAGCTTTTTTAGGTTTAATATCATCTGGAAAGCTTGGAATCTCAACGTTACAAGAATATTATCCCATTAATTGATTAAATATGTTGGATTGGTAGATATATATTTTTTTTTGTTATGCCAGAAAAGTTACTGGCATAAAAACAAAAGAGCAACCACAGAATAGGACATACACACACACACAGACGGCGACAGTGATGGTAATTAACAAAACGTGTCAACGTAGCATTAAAACAGATGCATTAAAAAGAAACAGAAATGTTGGAGAGTTTTAATGGCCCTCTGGGTTGGGGGGATTCTGATTTTTAATTTTATTAGCTTCACGCTTAGATTCCCTAAAGTGTGCCCATCTTACCGTGTTATGGAATGATTAGAAGATAGCCATTGGATTTTCATGATCGAACCACATCATGCCATGTACCTATCTGTCCACAAGAGATTGATTTTAAAAGCCCGTACACATGTCGGCTTGCTTAAAAAAAAAGAGAAATTTACCGTCAAAAATTCTAGTAGTAGTTGACCCCTGATTGTCATTAACAACCTCATTAGCTGTCAATAACACCCTGATCAGCTACTGCAGGGACCTTATGGTAATTTTGCAATTTTAGAGATATTTTTATTCATTAATTTTTATTATTAAGACCTGATTGTAAATTTCTAAAAAAAATTAAAAAAAGGAAATTCATGATAAATACAGCTGTTAGTAAAATTCACGCTGACAGATTTAATGCAGCTTTTCTTAAATTTAAAAATCCATATTTCGGTGTAATTATATAATATTTGATACTGAGCTAGAGTTAAGTATTATCGGATAACATAATTTTTTAAAAAATTTATTGTAAATTCCCAAGAAATGAAGTTATTTATGAAAAGGTTCCAAGAGTTATCAATGGTAGTTACTCCACTTGTCAATTGTGCTCTTCGACTTATCATTGATAACTTGTTGGACCTTTCCATAAATAACTTCTTTCCTTGGAACCTTATCGTAAATCTCTCGAATTTTTTTTTCCAGTACGTATCATATTTGAATAGATCATAGAAACTAAACAATTGCTCAATTCTAATTTAATAGTTACAAAACATGAAAAAGACAAAACCCTGCCAAATAAAAAAGAATCAGTCAGTGTAAAAGGATCTTGATATTAATTTATGAAATATAAAATATAAGAATTTAACGGTATGGATAACTTTTTTTTTGTCTTTTTCTAAAATTATAGTATAGCCAACACCAAGCGTACTCTGTCTGATTAAAATAAAGTTTTTACCAAAATTAAAGATACCTTATGGCATCGTATTTAAATAAATAAGTCATGAAAAAAAGTACTCAAATTATGGAAATGACAAGTACGTGTACAAGTGATGGCATTAATATTAATATTAACATAAAAAGAAATGGATTAAGGTTGGTGGCTTCTTCTGACAAAAGCCATACGGTTTTATGAAATCCTAGGGGACTATCCTTAAGTATAAGTTTTGGATTGACTGGTCAAAATAATTAGGTATTAACCTCCTCTAGATAATTTCATTTCTTAAATAATAAAAAATTACTCAAAATTTTAAGAATTGGTATTCTTGGATGTGATTATAGTGGATAACTCAAATAACCGGTAATAATATCTATAAAAAATCAAACTCCTTGTGACATTTATAACCCGTCTGGTTCACGGAGTTCAAGAGAATGCAATGAAATGTAATGGGCGGGAATGTAATGTGATAGAATGGTGATTGCATGGTATTTATTTTGTTTGTTATTATGGAATCATAAAAAATGTGAAATAAAAGCTACAAATGTGAAATAAACTTTTTAATTATATTAAAACTAAAAATGAAGGATACAAATATATAAATATTTAAAATAAAAGCTACAAATATATATGTGTTAATTTATACAAGCTTTAATCTTGATTACATCACCAAAGTTATGTAATAAGGATTGTGGATTTGATATAACTCATTGTAATTAGAATTACATTCAATTATATTACTATATCAATAAATAATGTAACTATCAAAACGCAGTATGATTACATGTAATCCATTTCCATGTAATTGAACCATACTGGCTATTAATGTCAGATAACCTCGAATCGGGTTGTCTTTATGAGAGGGATATACATGCGTAACAAAAAAAAAAACTTCTATTCACATGTTATGTTTCCTACATTTAAGTGGCCATTCATATCAATTGCGAAAAATTGATTACATGAAAAGAGAATTTGAGATAAATTCTCTATTGGCAAATTAATTTTAAAATGAGACTTTTTAAATTATGCAGTTAACTTGTTACATTACATAACTAGGTTTTAATGTTATGTGCAACTGATATTCACGTTATGCAATTGATTTCTTAATATGCAATTTAGCTTATAAACAAATTTTTTATCATAAATTGTAAAATCACAAAAGGAAACTTGGTGTTGTAGTTTCAAATGGGCAATCTAAACAAACACTTTAGTATGTTAAAGGTAAAAGTGATTAAAAAAGTGATTCTGAAGACCCCCAAACAGGAGTACGATGAACGGATAGCGTAATATTCAACGGTAAATAAGAAAAGGTAAAATGTTGAATATTATAATTACCACGTCGGAAAAAAGTGTGATGGCAGGGGCTTTTAAAAGAAATAAAATTTCCAGGGGACTGCGTTGCCTAAAATGTATTGGCCCACGCTCTCATGTAGCGCGTATGAGCAACGGTCCCGTAAAGTTGTCTATTGAAATGACCAAATTAACCATCGGATTTGTTGAGGAATCAAACGGTCATAAGGATATACTGCTATATAATAAATAATATAAAAAATGTCACGTAGGATACAAGTTTTGGTTATTTCCTCACGTGATTATTTTAATATACTATTAATCATTGTAGGACTCTCAAATAATATAGTAGCAGTACTGTAGCTCTATGCGTTGGCTCAAGGATGGATAGCCCAAGATTCGTGTGGACTTTAAGCCAAGTCAGTTAGTTACAGACAAACTTCAATATCGTTTGTTATATATCAATTTATAATTCAGTATTAATTTTTAAAAATGACAAATCTATTAATAAGAGGAATTGATTGACAGGCAGACTGAGGTAGATGGAAGATTTCAAGAATAAATGCAATATTCTTTAAAAAAATAAAAATCTAAACGAGCAGACATGGGCAGCTCTTTGACATGGCATTGGGCTTGTTTGGATAGTCCGTTGGGAGAATCGACACAGATTCCGAGGTAAATATGTGAAAGGAATTTTGTCTCGATAAGTGCAGGAATGGCTTTTGGGGAGGCAAACAGCCTCCCCAAACAAGCCCATTAGCTTTATCCTGTTTATTTGTATCATGAAGCCCACTCGTCACGAGTCAACAATGGGCGAGCTAAATCCAGTGAACTTTTCTCAAGCCCGAATGGGTTAGTTGGGCCATGGGTATTCTGCCCTTCCTTACCCATTTCACTAATTATCGGATAATATCGAAGCTGCATTATCAATTTTATAAAAAAATTATTGTCCCAAACAAATTTAAACTAAAAGAGAAGTGTCATCAACTAGGGCTGAGCATTGGGGCAGCCCCGCCGCCCGCCCGTGAAGGGGACCACGGGTACGGGGCACCCCGTACCCGTGGTCTAACCCGTTTAGGCCCGTGTCCACGGGGCACGGGCCTAAACGGGCGGTAGTCACGCGTAACGGGTTACCCGTGACCCCCCAAAAACCAAAAATCAACAAACACAATAAACATATCGGGAATTATCTCTGCCACCTCATGAATTGTATGTAACTCAACCCCAAAACTAGAAAACACAGTAGACATAGAGGATTGGCATACCTTGAGAGATGAATTACTAAATGCAAGTTCTGCTCATGAATCAGATTCCTCAATCCTCACGAATTGTTGTTAACTTTTGTTTGCTGTGAAAAACCAATCACCAATCACCAAGCTGCAAATCTGTAATCATACGGCTGCTATGAAAAACCAATCCAACTTGTAAATCTTAACAGAGTTCTAGCAGGTAACACCAACAAGAAGCCAAAGTTACCTCTAATTCTAAAGAAATGATTCCCACCCATAGAGGAAAAACATAAAAAGAAAACAGCCACTGATGCATGTACACATTATGATGAATTGATAAGAAATTTACCAATCAGAGAATGAAATGAACCAAATGCCTAATAAATGCCTAATTTACATACCCATAAACAGTGCATCTTTGCTATTAATCCTCTGACCAGTAAATATAACATCCTCAGCTGTTGCCTTCCCAACCAATTTAGGGTGTCGTTGTGTCCCAACCAATCCTAACTTCTTAAGACGGAAACTTTACCTTGCCATCAACGCCTGCATATTTTTTTCCTGCCACTCAAAAAATTGTGCATCCTTGATGAGCCCATACTTTATAACCTCTGCAAACCCTGATGCCAATCCCCTATCTGGTAATGTATTTAATGTGTTTGTGTCTATAAGCACACACTGAGGTTGGTAGAAAGCACCAATTAGGTTCTTTCCAAGTGGATGGTTTATCCCAGTCTTGCCACCAACAGAAGAATCAACCTGCAACATTATGCACAAACTAGTGTATGAGAAAATAAGAAACAAATTAGCATAATCAATATCAAATAAAGGAGGCCAAGCAGAGATCTAAGTGCATAAACATGAATATCGTATGAGGAATAGTAGACCTGAACCATAATAGTAGTTGGAATCTGAATAAAATTAACACCACGCAGGAAAGCAGCAGCAGCAAAGCCACACATGTCACCAATCACACCACCTCCGAGAGCTACGAATGTCTATCGCTGGTCCAACCTTGACTCAATGGCCTTGTCAAACACTTTCATTAGAGTGTCCTGGTAGTTAAATAGGTAAACACTTTTTATGCTTGAGCCAAGAGCAAAAACAAGAGAACCCCAATTTAACCATACTAAACCTACCATATCCTTGTACTGCTCGCCATTAGGCAAAATGACATTCTCAACAGAAATATTTGGGTTTCCTCTTGTTAGAGCGTTAACAACTTTGCACCGATCAACAACAGGCAAGCACGGTCACGGAGCAGCGAGGGCAAGCACCGAGTACCAGGAGAGCAGTCGAGCAGAGGGGAGAGGACGCGAGGCAGAGTGGCTACTGGCTAGGTCGCAACTCGCAAGAGTGATGATGAGTGGTTCGGTGAATGCAAGAAGCCAAGAAGAAGCAAGAACCAGGCGAACGCGACGCGATTACGGGCAGGAGCAGAGGGGAGAGGACGCGAGGGGTCCGGTGACTGAGTGTCTGAGATCTGAGACTGAGACTGAGACTGAGTTGCCACGCTGGTCGCTAGGGCAGAAGCAGAATCTTTTTAATGGGAATTGGGAAAGTGGCATATGGGCGGGGTACGGGGCACCCGTGTGAATACCCGTTCCCCGCCCCGTTAAGCCAAAATGGGTGGATTTTCGACCCGCCCGTTACGGGTCCAGAATGGGCCGGGTCACACGGGGTAATCTGGACGGGTCACGGGCGGGTCTGGGTTTTCTTGCTCAGCCCTATCATCAACTGTACGACATGCATGTTAAATATGCTAAAGGAGTCTTGAGTTAAATATATGAAACCATAGACTTAAAAAACATTGGAAAATTTGTAATTAGATTCTAAATAGGAGAATTAATAAATAAAATATCATAAAGATTCTTATCATAAGGTTATGGGAGTAGTTGTTAAGGTTATCTTTAACAGCCTTACCAACTTTCATTAGCAACCTCAACAACTACTCCTGAAACATTATGGCTATTTTGTGAATCTTTGAGACTTTTTATTTATTAATTGTTTTATTTAGGATTTGATTGTAAATTTTTTAAACACATTTTTAGGTAAGTAGATATAAAACCTATCCACAATACTTATTTTTTTACCTGAATCTCACGTGTAAAATCAGCAATTTACATATGTATACGTGGGTTTTCTACTTTTCTAGGTTGATCCAAACAAGGGCGAATCTCTCTTTGAATTTTTTTTATAAACCATTGGGTATACTGGTTTTATTACCTACCCCAGACTAATCCGAATCTCCTCGAAGAGACCTTACGTTGGTAGTGAGGTACTGATGAGACAACCTCTTTGAGGTTACGTTAATTATCATGACTGTCACTCCCCAAGGTTCAAACTATCACCTTAGAAAATACTGCTAGTAACCATTGTCAACCCTACCAATTGCTACCCTCTCTCTTTGAATTTTGATTGTTGACCTCGAACAAAAACCAGGGGAAAGAAAAGCGCCAAGCCGCCAACGGGCGACCGACTTGGAGCTGAAGGGTAACAGATCTCACTGGGCGCTTCAAGAGGTTCAAATCTTGAATTTTATCTTTCACCAATTCGGACTCATCGATTATCACTGTATGGTTCCTCCTCTTGCTGCTCAAATCGGAAGCTCATGTATAATTTCCAACGCTTCAAATACCTTATCCTGAACGTTACTGTTAGAAAATCACCCAACTCACGATGCTTTCTTCTTTCGCAACACCACTCATTGTCGGCCTTCTCTTTCAAATTCAGCACAACTGCTTCTCCAGGTGACCACTCTTTTACTGTATCATACCTCGTCGACAATTTAGGGTTTTCCCAAGAAGCTGCTTTAAATGTTTCCAAGAGAGTTCGATTCGACACCTCCCAAAAGCCAGATTCAGTTGTCAGCTTCTTTGAAAGCCACGGTTTCTCTGAGTCCATCATAAAAGATGTCATTAGAAAGAATCCATGGCTTCTTGTGTGCGATCCCCAAAATAGGATTTTGCCGAAGTTTGAGTTTTTCCTCTCAAAAGGTGCTTCTACCTCTGACATTGTCCTTACGGTGCATAAGAGTGCGAGGTTCCTGAAGAGAAGCTTGGCGAAACACATAATCCCATCATATGAATTGTTAAAAGTGTTACTTCAAAATGATAAAACCACCATTTGCTGTATAAAACGACACCCATATATTCTCTATGGTTCTCAAGTGATACAAAGTATTAACGTGTTGCTTAAGAATGGAGTGTCAAGGACAAACATTGCTATCATTCTACAGGGAAGGCCTTCTATTCTCTCCTGTCCACATGCCCTTGAAACAGCGGTGGAGGAACTCAAGAGTTTGGGATTTAATTCTTCGATCACACCATTCAGCGCAGCATTAGTGGCCAAAGCGGGTATAAGCAAGTCCAAATGGGAAGCCAAGGTTGAAGTCTATAAGAGGTGGGGATGGTCAGAAGAAGCTTTGTTGAAAGCATTTAGGACATATCCGCGCTGTATGTTAGCAGCCAAGGATAAAATTAATGCAGTGATGAGTTTTTGGGTTAAACAGTTGGGTTGGAATTCTTTGCTCCTTCTCAAAAGTCCAATAATCATTGGATTTAGCTTGAAGAAAAGGATTATTCCTAGGGCTTATGTTCTACAGTTTCTTAACTCAAAAGGTTTGATGAAAAAGAATGCTACCGTACTCACGCCATTTATTGTACCTGAAAAGCAGTTCCTCGAAAGATTTGTGAAATGTTTCAAGGAGCATGATCATCAGCTAATAAAGCTATATGAAGAAAATATGAAGAGTGGTGGCATGTCATGTTCATGAAAGTTTTATTCTCAGTTCTTTCTGTTATTCTGCCTCATTTTGTGCCTCCTCATTAGAGGTACTTGGCTTACCATGTTTAAATTGAGAATCAACTATACTTGTGACTTTTGTCTCACTTGCTAACTTGGAAGTCCTTTGTTGGTTTTATCGTCAATACTAGCTAGCCACAGTTTTGATGCATATCAATATTTATAATGGGCTCATTTGGGAATGTGGTAGAGAAGTACTTTTACGTAAGCCGAGTCAAATATGTGCAGGAGATTATCTCATTTTACAGGAACACATTGTTGAATATGCGTTTGAGCTCTCTAAAAACTTCGCCAAACGGGCCCAATAACTTACGCTTTATCGATAGTCGAATTGAGAGTAGAAAGGTTTTATGGTTGCAAACTACTGTTATAATTATTTATTTACTTTAACTCTCCTTGCTTGAATTCTTGAGTTATCTTGCGTCCATGAATTCTAGGTTCTCTCAGGAGAAAATTTGTTGTTTGAGCTGGCTGAAACTTAAGCAATACAGTAGTAGTTTTTATCAGACGTTTAATATTGTTTAGCAAGATAGTATTCTGCGGCGACATTATGGTGCTTAGGTTGTCTTAGTAAATTACAGGCATTTTATTCAATGTTGGACACCAATTCATGCATCAATGTTTATAAACAGGTGATGCCATGTTGTTGTTGATGGAGTATAATGATATTGTGTAATCTATGTAGCCGACCCTGCATAAATGAATAAGGCTTGTTGCTGTTGAAACTGTGGCATTAGCCAAACTTTTGCACTGTACTTGATCTAGGAACGACATTTGGCTTCTTGGTTGCCTATGATTCCGGATTATAATATTTAGCACCGAGCTAGTGTGCAAGAGGCAGAATTTGATTTTTGAATCATTAGGATCATTGTCCCAGTCTGCAGTACTAAATCCATGGTCAGGAAGGTCATTAAT
>JANTPZ010009557.1:0-12114 GCA_025593235.1 Vachellia pachyceras | reverse complement strand
TAGAGAATTCTATGATGAACCCCTGAAGTATGGTCAAAGGTCAACTGCTCCAAAGAGGTTTGTTGAAGTTGCCAACAAACGAAAACAACACCTTGTGATAGTTCTTCAAAAATATATGTTAACAAGGATGAAGGAAGAGACCATTGGGCATCTCATGATTGGCAAGGAAGATAATGTTGTGTTCTGTAATTATGCATAGTACATATGATTTCTCAACAACTGAAATTTATATTTCACTTTTCTTCACAGTATGTTAAGCATTGTTGCCTTTCTGTTTGAACTAGGTTTTTTTGTTTTTAATATAATAAACTATTTTATGACATTTGAATTCCATTCATGTTTGAGTGAAATAAATGTAAGGGTGTTGAAGACATTTAAATTATTTAATAACTAAATTTATAGATATATTTTTTTAAAAAAAATTTCAAATGACCTGCAGAATTTACCTGCGGATTTTTCTGCAGAATTTTTTGCGGATTTTACATGCGGAAAAATCCGCAGGAAAATTAATTTCTACGAACCTTATACCTGGGGATTAAAATCTGTAGGAAATTTTTTTCCTGCGGATTTTTTCCTCAGGAATAAGCAATTTTTTTGTAGTGAAAATTATTCTACTAAAAGGTCACTTATCCTACCGCTTATTCAATCAAAACATTAAAAATGAAGCAACGTTAATTATTCTGTGTGTAAAATTCATAGACTAACTTTCCTTTCTAGGTAAAAATTTTTTTACTTTTCTCACCAATCAAAATTCCAAGGGAGAATGATAGAGAAAGAATTTCAAAACTCCAAAATCTTAAATCATTTTTGTTTCCTACTTTTGACAACGTATTGACTACTTTTAATAAGCATCTCACAACTCATTTGATAGAAAATGACTTATTTGGGATTTTGCAATTTCTAGATTCTTTTTGTCATTCTCCCAAGTTCTTTTTTTTTAATTACAAAAGAAAAAAAGTATAAATAACTCTATACTAATATCTTGGATTTAATGAATTTTTGCAATGAAGTCAAAATTTGAAGTAAAGAACCTTATTCCAATCTGCACTGCTTAGAGAAAGTTTCATCATGGAATCAACTTCCTTATTATTTTTTCTGTTACACACCACTCGATGTTTGCATTCCAATTTTGATAAATTATTCTCTTGATTTTTCAAGACGCTTGTTATGCAAGTGTTCTTTCACCCTATCAAGTAGTAATCAGCTATGTTGCTTTCCATCAATCAAATTTTCAAGGGAGAATGATCGAAAAGTAATTTGGAAATTTCAAAATGTCAAATCATATTTGTTTCCTTCCCTTGATAACGTATTGACTACTTTCAATAAGCATCTCACAACTCATTTTATAGAAAATGATTTATTTGGGATTTTGCAATTTTTAGATTCTTTTTGTCATTCTCCCAATTTCTTTTTTATTACAAAGGAAAAAACTATAAATAACTCTATACTAATATCTTAGACTTGAGAATTTTTGCGATGAAGTCAAAAGATGAAGTAAAGAAGCTTATTCCCTTTGCACTGCCTAGAGTTTGTTTCGTCATGGAATATGCTGCCTTTTTAATTTTTCTGTTACACACCACTCGATCTTTGCATTCCAATTTTGATTGAGTGTTCTCTTATTCTTCAACACACTCATAATATGAGTCACTATCAGAAAAATGTTATTTAGCGACGGAAAAATCCATCATAAATGACTATTTTCATTAGAAAATTTTCATTTAGCGACGGAAAATATTAGTGACCTGATTTTAGCGAAGAGAAATAAACATTTAGCGACAAATTTTCCGTCCCTAAATGACATTTTTTTGGTAGTAAGTGTTCCCCGTTCTATCAAGTAATAATAAGCTCTATTGCTTTCCAGCAATCAAATTTCCAAGCTAGGATGGACCAACATACATTTGAGCGGATTCAGCCACACCCCCGACTTTAAGAAAATTATGTATATATTAGTGTTATGTGATTTATTTTACATCCAATCATTTGCTAATTTTGAACCAACTAAATTTTTACTCAAATTTTTCTAAAAAAATATTAAGAATATGTCTAACTTATTTTCTCAAAAAATAGTTTGCACCCCCGAGACAGGATCTTGAGTCTGTCATTGTTTCCAAGGGAGAATGATATAAAAAGAATTTGGAAATTTCAAAATCTCAAATTATATGCATTTGTTTCCTGCTATTGATAACGTATAGACTACTTCAACTAATTTTATAGAAAATGACTTATTTGGGATTTTCCAATTAGACATAGGAGATTTTATTTTATTATATGCAAAATCGGTTGAGCGAAGTGGGAAATCCAAATTCAAGTATATATTTTCGACACATTGCATTTCAGATTTGGTGGTTAACATGTAACTTTTACCATTAAGAAACGTTTTAATATATTTATCTCAACAATCTTTCATCCCAAACCCATTCAACATCCCTTGGTTTCGTAAGCATTAAGAAATCGTCTCATATTCCCGTTTTGACGTTAAAGAGAATGAATTTATTTGGAAACACGGTAAAGAAGTATTTTTATGTAAGATGAGATAAATATATGAATGATATTATCTCATTTTACAAAAAAATACTGTTGAACATGAGTTTAGACTTTTCATAATTGTTGCCAAACACACCCTATGGCTCATGGGAAGCTACGCTTCCTCTTGGAGGGTGTACAAATCATATTTCAACCATTTGTTTCCTTATATAATGTGAAGTTTCTATTTGATTGAAAAACCATTACTATGGAATAAATTTTGGAACAAAATTACTTAATAGCATTATTTTTTTAAAAAAATGAAATCACAATAGTTTAACTAGCAACCATTTTAATTTATCAAATGACAACAACAATAACTAAAAAAAATGACAACTAATATCAATGAAATTTCTTGCTATTTATTGATGATGAAAACAAAATTTGAACTTGTCAACTTACAACATGAACAACTAATTTCATTGAGGGTAATTATATCATTTCTCACAAGTACTTAATTTCTAAACAGTTTTCAAGTACTCCATAGCAATTAGTCATTTTGAAGGAAGGAGGGAGGGGCTATTTTGGTGTCTCATTATTTTCTTCGTACTTTTAAATAATCTAACTCTAAATTAAAGCAAACAATTTCAAATGAATGCCGGAAGTCTGCTCCGTCTACTACGCCCACCTACAGGGTATCTGGTCCCAGTATGAGTAGAGGCATGGTGAGTAAATGGGGAGGGGAGGTTCATGAAAAACCATGCTCGAAGACCGCACGGTATAAATGCCGTGCAAGGCTGCTTCAAGCTTCTTTCTTGTGCTATCATTAAATACTTTTCCCAGAACGAGACGTTTCCAAGAAACCCAATAAATTTAATTGTCATTCCTTATATGGGAGAATTCGTATTTGTCAATTAGTCTGTAGAGTAAAATTCTTCCCTCTCTAAAAACCTTCCTTGCATGGAAGTATGCTTCATTCTTGACTCTACTGATCGAAGACGCACATAGCTGGTTCACCTTCCAATCTTCCATTTCGAGTAAGCTTTTCTTTTTCTTCTGTTCTATCTGGGTTCGCTCAAGCAATATGCAAATGTGTCTGGCTATTCTTCTTCCACTTTTTTGATAAACCTTTTTGATTTCGCGGTTTTTGTTGTCATTTCGTGTTTGAATATTTTTGAATTTTCTAATTCAAGAAGAAATCAATCCCTTAAATTAGCCCTTTGCTCCATACACACTTTTGGGATGACTGATTTTTGGGTTTTTGAGAACTGTACTTAGCCAGGGACTGATGAAGAAGGAGGAGCAGGCTCGTAGTTTGTTTGGAATTTCTCTCTCGGACAGACCCAGATGGCAACAATTCCTCATTTGTTCTTCTGGGTTCTTCCTTGGTTATCTCGTTAACGGAATCTGTGAGGTGAGATTAGTTACATGCTCTGTTTTCCCCTTCCTGGTTTTGTTGCTGTAAGACCATCATAGAGCTATGGAATTTGAAAAATATATGGGAAGAAAGTGAACCAAATTTGAGTTTCTTGTTTCTTTATGTGTATAGGAATGGTCAAATGTGATTGTTGTTTACTGTCCTTTTTCTCCTTTTCGACATCTTTCTTTTAAGTTTTCTTTCCAAGAGTTTTATGGCATTTACAAAATTAGGCTTCAGCTTCAACATTTTCCCTGTCTCCTTGTTCTCCTTTTCGACATCTTTCTTTTAAGTTTTCTTTCCAAGAGTTTTATGGCATTTACAAAATTAGGCTTCAGCTTCAACATTGTCCCTGTCTCCTTGTTCTTCTCATTTATAAGTTATTCAAATTTTTGATATGTGCCAAAACCAACTAAAGCTTTCTTGTCTACCTTATTTTCAGGAATATGTATATAACAGGCTACAGTTCAGGTAAGTTTCATGTTATGTGTATTTCTTTTCTCAGTTATTCATGATTTTTAGCTTTAATTGAGGGCTTCTATATATATATATATATATATATATATGTAAATTTTAAAAAAAACTGAAAAGTGGTTTGGTTTCTGGTTTCATTTCAGCTATGGTTGGTACTTCACATTTGTTCAAGGATTTGTTTACTTGTTTCTAATTTACCTGCAAGGCTTCACAAGCAAGCAAATGGTGAATCCATGGAAAACCTATGTGAAGCTTTCAGCTGTACTTATGGCTTCCCATGGTCTCACAAAGGGATCACTGGCTTTTCTAAACTACCCTGCACAGATCATGTTTAAATCAACAAAGGTAACTGACATGACCACATGCAAAGCAGATTTTTTGTTTTTTCCCTTTCACTTTACCAACTTCAGAAGGAAACTGTTGAGAAATCAAGGTCAAAACTGAAGCACCTCGAAGGTGTTTGATGTATTACTAAATTACAGAGAATCAGATTCTCCCTTTTAGTTTCTTGTTCAATTTTGAATTTGATAAATAGTTTAGTGCCTCCAGAATCCAGATTATCTGTTCTTTAGTAGACATGGTTAAAACTGAAACGCCTAACATGTTTTTGATGAAATTACTGAGTTACAGGGAATCTGACAACTGTTTGCTTGATATTGAATTGCGCAAATAGTTTATTGCTTCAAAAATCGAAATTGTCTCTTCCTTTTCTTGAGATTGTTGTCATGATTCCTTCTCCTACCTTCCCTCTAACTGTGTAGTTACTGAATATTGAAATGTAATGTGATCCCACTTTGGTACACTAGGTTCTGCCAGTGATGATAATGGGTGCTTTCATACCGGGTCTGAGACGAAAATATCCATTCCATGAATACGTATCTGCAGTACTTTTGGTTGTGGGTTTGATCCTTTTCACGCTAGCAGATGCTCAAACATCCCCAAATTTCAGTGTCATTGGCGTTATGATGATATCTGGAGCTTTGGTCATGGACTCTTTTCTGGGAAATTTGCAAGAAGCCATCTTTACTATGAACCCTGAAACCACACAGGTGAAGAAAAAGGGAATCATGTTAAAATTCTGACTTTAACTACACACACATGACACATTGACATCATCACACGTCTTAGAAGCTTTTGAAAAGGCATTTGAAATACCTTACTTGTTCATGTTTGACACAGATGGAGATGCTTTTCTGCTCTACTGTAGTGGGATTGCCTTTCTTAATCCCACCGATGCTTTTTACCGGAGAATTATTCAAAGCTTGGAGTTCATGCTCACAGGTGAATTTATAATAAATTGATCTTTTTCTAGACTTCACCTGTTTTGCTTTTTCTATAGAGAATGATCCTTTCTTCTACTTTCAGCATCCATATGTGTATGGCGTGCTAGTGTTTGAAGCGATGGCCACGTTTATTGGCCAAGTCTCTGTGCTCTCCCTTATTGCCATTTTTGGTGCTGCCACTACAGCGATGGTAATTTGCTCTCACAAGCCTGTTGCTACTTCCATAATGAATTTTAGCTCCTATAATTTGAAACTCAAGTCTTACCTTATCATTGGCATTTGTCACGTGAATAGAAAAATGCCATAGGGTTAATTGTCATAAAATGATTAATATTTGATTTTTCTGCTACTATATAAACTTGAACCTGAATTTGTACTGCAATATGATTTAGAAAATTAAGATGGTTGGCACTTGAAAATTGTGTGGTACCCATGTGAATTTTGAATAGAGATATTTGGGCTAGTAAAAGGTCTATTGAAGAAGGTACACTGATTAGGCCGGACTGAGCCCATAGCAGTGCAGATATTGGGTGTGTTTCATATGATATTGGGCTTTTAAAAGGTCTAATGAGACAGGCTCATGCATACAAGATTGGGCCAAGTGCAATGCAGATACATTGATTCTGTCCTCATCTTGGTGTACCTACTGTGCTTCTATTATTCTTCTTTTGCACATTAAGAAATAGGAATACAAATTATGATATTCATATAAATTTACCTTTTGCTTCTCTACATATCATTTTCCATAAATCACAATGGACTTATACCTAGAATGCCATTCTCTCCCTTATATATATACAGACAGGCAGACTTTCAAATATGTAGATGATTTGTTTTGTTAAGAAACTAAGTCTAATTTATGATAGGACGCCAATGAGGACTAGGTTTAGTTTGATGACATAGTGGACAAAGGTTCAAATTTCCATCAGGTGGGGTGCCCACATTTGGGGTCTAATAGCACCTTAATCAAAATTGCCTTTAGTAAGAGAATATTTGTGCTTAGCAACAAAATTTACAAGCCGACGATACACTAGAGCAATGAGAACTAATCTAAATTTGGTATATCGACATGCTCATTGACTTTATGAATGGCAGGCACTACATGTGTGTGTCTCTATGTATATATGACTCCTAGTTAGAGTACTACTATTAGAAGTACATGATTATTAGGCATTTGATGATATCGTTGTATCCTCCTTTCTTTGTTTCTTTAAGTAATAATAATCTTTTCTGTGACAGATAACAACAGCGAGGAAGGCGATGACTTTGCTGTTATCATACGTGATTTTCACAAAGCCAATGACAGAACAACATGGAAGTGGGCTCTTGCTTATAGGCATGGGGATCATATTGAAGATGCTGCCTTCTTACGAGAACAATAATAAGAGACTCTCATCATCAACCTCTGCTTCTTCCACTGTACATGTTGCCAAGCCACGTGGTGGTAATGAACAACAAGGGCTATCAGGGGAAGACGAAGAAAGCAGGCCTTTAGTAGTCTAACAGGCAAATGAATGTTCTAAACTCGTGTTGTTGTGATCTTTTTATTATTATGCTTAATTTCTCTGACTTCCATCTCTGTCCATTTTATATCTTTTGGTGAATAAAATAAATTATTATTGTATTTTAATGCCCAAGTTTCATTTTTAAAAAAGGAAATTACTGTGAGATTTGAAAGAAGGACAGGACTTAATTGGCAAAATATTCTAAGGGAAATTTATTGGGAGGTATCAAATAAGGAATTTATTTAATGAATGGTCCCAATTTTGAAAATATTTATCAAAAGGTCCCATTAACAACATGGGGTGTTGTCAATACAGCGCATGATGTTATCAATGTATAGGATTTCATGTTGTCAATGAGACCTTTTGATAAATATTTTTAAAATTGGGACTATTCATTAAATAAGTTTCTTATTTGGGACCTCCCAATAAATTTCCAATGTTTTAATAACATGTGAGGGGATAAAACATGATGGGACTTGTCATTGCATATTTTTTAGTTATTAGTATATTTTGGGAAAATTAAATATTATCCTTAAGACTTTATAGTAATTTTCCTTAAAATGAAATTATGCTTGAGAGAAAAGGGCAAGGGGGGTTAACAAACGTAATAGTAATAGGTGCTAGTGTTCAGTTAGTGTTCTATACAATTGTGACACTACATATTGAGAACATATATTCAAGATGAAATCTAAATCCTATACAATTGACCATATATATAGAATGAGAGGGCCTAAGCTATTTCAGGACAAAAAAAAAAAAAAAAGAGGGCCTAAGCTATAGGTAGCTGTAAATGTGAAGATTTTTTTTAAAACAATATGAATTAAGACAATTACTATTAATGTAAATTATAAAAAAATTTAAAGTCATTTGAGTAAAATATTCTTAGTGAGATGCAGACTAAACTCATAAATGTAGCAATTCATAGTAAAAGAAAGTCAAATTCGAGTAGGCTTGTAGGCTTTATTAGGTTTACATCCTAACATTATTCTCAAGCAAAATTTGTAATACAAGAAAAAAGTTAATTGGAGTAAAAAGTCAACATGTACGAATAGAAATACAATAGTTGTGCATTTTTAACGATTGATAAATTATACTTTTTAGCACTACTCTTTAGTTGAAATTGATCTCATACTAGCTTGCATCCCAAGCAGGTGGGAGAAATTAAGCCTTTGGCCCCTACATTTAACCTGAATTTCAAATTGATCCCTTTTATATCAAAATTTTTTTACCACACATATAAATCACAATTAATCTTATGTGGGTTTATGGTTCTATTTAACGCATACTATTTTAACCACGTATATAAATCCTGGTCTTCATTACTAGATTCATGCCCGTTTCATTTGCGAACTCTGGCTGATAACGAGTACATGGGATTTATATTCCCTTAGTTTTTTTTTGTTTTACTGCAATTGCTAATTGAGCTTTAGATTTCTCTTGTACCAAAAAAAATTGTAACTCATTCTAACATCAAGCTCCTATATTTTTCCATTCCATTTCTAACTGTGAGAGGATCATTTTGGATCTTCCATCTTGTTTAAGCGCATTAACAGAGGCTTGTTGCAGAACTTCCATTGTTGCGCGAATTCTTGTTCCTTCATCACCAATCATCACTCTCTTTATCACCATCGCAATCTCTTCCCTTTCCACTATTCCATTCTCATCATTAACCTTCACCCTCACTGCTATTTTCAAACCATCGCTAAGCATCGCAGCAATTGTTCTCTGCTCAGCAAACAATGGCCAAGCTATAATGGGCAAGCCGTGGACGATACTTTCAAGGGTCGAGTTCCAACCACAATGTTTTAAGAACCCACCTGTGGCTTTGTGTCCAAGAATCTCAACTTGTGGGGCCCAACATGGAACCACCAAGCCTTTCCCTTTAACCCTATCCACAAACCCATTTGGTAAGAATCGCAAGGTGTTGTCTTGTTTCGATGATCCAGTGAAGTAATTAACACTTGGTAAATCACTTGGTTCTCTCACAACCCATAAAAACTTTTGACCACTTAGTTCTAACCCTAGTGCTAGCTCATTCATTTGGTTTCGAGACAAAGCCCCACCACTTCCAAATGAAACATACAACACAGACCTTGGTTCTTGTTTGTTCAACCAGCGTGAACACTCTGAATCCTTGTTATGATTCGCATGGTTATTGTCTTGAACAATAGGTCCTATGGGATATAAAGAAGGAAATTTGTTCTTTCTTTGTTCTTCTTGCAAGGCTGTTATTGCTAATTCTTTGAAGCTATTCACCACGATGCCATTAGCAAGATATAACCCCTTGGATCGTCGAAGAAAATGCTCGTAAACTTCGCTGGATCGATCTTGAAACGAAGTCGGGAGATCTCGAGCATGAATTGGGATACAACCTGGGATCTTGATAGGTTCTTGAAGATCTCTGTATTCGCATGAAACTGTTTGGTGAAGCCACGTGGAATGCAAGCAAAGAGAGAGAACCATGGCTGATGAAGGGAAATATATGTAGGACAATATGTTCAGTGTTTTGCCTAATTCTAAAGTCTCGTAGGCTAAATAATCAGCGATTAAAGCTGCAAGCTTATTATCGGTTGAGTTGTTGAGTGAGTTCAAAGCATGGCTAATGGATGGAATAGACTGAGACATAGCACGAGGAAGTTGAAGTGAAGGATGAATATTGGAGGCTTGTGGGAAGGTGATAGGAGGAAGAAGAATGGTGTCAATGTTGAAGGAAGAGAGAGAATCAATGAGGGATTTGGAGGCATCAGAGAGAGAGTTTAAAATTGGAACTATGAATGTGATATGGAGATTTGTATTAAGATGAAGGAGGCGTTTGCATAGTGATAGTATCGAAGCTTGATGGCTAAAAGCTGGAATTGTAACTACAGCTATGTGATTATGAGCTTTTTTTTCCATGGATAATAACGACGTACATGGTTCTTCTTCCTTTATCGATCTCACACTGAATTGATCTTCTTATAAATTAGTACAAGATTCGAATGCTAATTGATAATTCAGGATAATAATTAACCAGTAGTGCACGCTATTTCATGTGAATTAATAATGGAGGCTTGTGGGAAACGAGTACGGAAGTTTGTAGACAAGTGTTTCAAAAGGTCAACATTAAGCAAGTGGGACATTGAATCTCCCACTCTACTGCTAATTATAAATACACTCACAGAAATTTTTTTATCCTAAATATAAGTTCACTTTAAGGTTATTAATGATTGTTTTTAATTTTTTTCTTGTTAAAACTGATTGTTTTTAATTTTATTCTTATATAATTTTAGTTGAATAGAAAGAAAGAGGAAAGACATGTGAGAATGATTTGTAAATACACATAGACAAAAAGACGATTTTAATAAGAGTAAATTTAATTTTTTTTATCATTTTGAAGTATTTTTAGCGATTTAACTAATATTTCTTGATAAATGAGAATTAATTAGTTAAGTTGAACTTATAATAAGAATTAGAGTTGTGGGCAATCAATAGATATTTTGGAAGCCAATTTCGAATCTCAGTATTGTTTATGTAATTTCTTTTCTGTCTTTATATATGCAAAGCATTGATATATTCTGATAAAGCATGAAATCCAAAAATCTATGCAGCTGCCATCAAACTTATCATAGACATTTTGGAAGCTTTTACACAATAAACGATGATAACTTGTTCTTCCTGTTTGGTGTAATCATCCTAATAAACACATTATGGCATAAAACAAACCTAGTTCTTGATTAAGCGGACTCTATGCCATTGGAATTAGTTGTCAAAGAGATTATTGGTAAAGTTGAATATAATTTCTTAGCTTTTTCTTCCAAAAAACCAAATGGTATGGCAAAGAAAAAAAATGTCCATTTGCTTCATCAACCTAGACTTATGGATAACCAGATCTTGCACAAACTACCAGAAAGAAGATAATCCATGTGTCATATTTTTATTTACAAAGTCGGTTCCCCTCTATGGCACTACCTCTACTAGAAAAGGAAGTCCTACAACACATCATTTCCCCACCTTTATCTTAGAGCAACCCTTCATTAGGTATACAAACGCTAATACAGAGTATAGTTTTTACTACTGAAATTAACACCCTTTTTAAAAAAAAAAGAAGTAAAAAATGAAAGCGGTATACTTTTGACGCCCTATATGTTAAATAGGGCGCCAAAAGTCACATTTTGGCGCCCCACCTTAAGATAGGGCTTCAAAAGTGTGACTTTTAGAGCCCTATCAACATACAGGGTGCCAAAAGCCCTTCTGACACGACAAGACATGCATTGATAGCGTGCAGACCACCACTTCTAGGGGCGGAGGCACGTTTGGCTGAGTGTGGGCAATTGCCCCCACTCAGTTTTTGGGTGTCTATGTAAATACCTATTGGATTTTTATTTTACACCTATTGATTTTTAATATTTGAACACACTCAAATTATTTATACTTGTAAGCTTGTTGTCATTTGTTTAAAAATAAAAAATTGCCCCCATTGACCTAAGGTCCTGGCTCCGCCCCTGACCACTTCCCTATGTATAGAGTAGACCGGCCACACCTCCCCTTCTCGGCTTCTATCTTCTCCCTTCTCCCGTGCTCTCCAACCTCGCTCAAGCATCGCTGTGCCCAACCTCCCCTTCTTGGCTTCTCTCTTCTTCCTTCTCCTGTGCGCTCCTCCAACCTCGCTCAAGCGTCGATGTGCCCAACCTCGTCCAAGCATCCAGATTCTTCCAATCATCATCGTCTCGCCAAGAAAGCTCAAGCGTCATCATCTCGCTGGCTGTCTTCTTCTTCTCTAATTCTCGAGTTGGCTTGCAGGTTAGATTCTTCCCCATTTCACCATTTCGCTGTACATGCATGTCTCTTGTTTTAATCTTGCTTGCATGTCTTCTTATTCTCATTATAATGAATTACCCATTTACCATAACGGTGAGAGTTTATCTTTTCATTGTTCTTGTTCTATTTTCCAGTTTGCATGAGCTTTCTTGCTAGAAGGAGGCATTAGTGATTG
>JANTPZ010009556.1:0-13927 GCA_025593235.1 Vachellia pachyceras | reverse complement strand
ATCCATAAAAAATAAATAAAATATAATAAATTTAAAATATTAATTATATAAATATATTTTAAATATATTAATTATTATAATTATATTAATTATTAATAATATAATATATATATATATAAGGGGATGGGGACGGTACGTTTCTCTGTGCGAGAAGCACTGAATCCGTTTCCATCAAGGAGTAGTGAAGATTGATTCATGCTTAATATTGTGGAAACTAAATTTGATTCCTTCATTGTTCACTTTTACCTTGCGCTCTATGTTACGATGACTTGGAGTTTTATATTTGTTTTTATTAGTTGTTGAAAATTGTTGTAGGATTATGACTATGTATTGTAACTTGGATGTTTGTTTGGACGTTAAAATTTTATGAAGATTTTTAATATGATTGAAAGTATTTTTGTACCTAATTTATTTAACTTATAAATTGATATATAATTTGATGGTATGCATAAGAATTTCAAAATATATGTTATAATTGTTTAGTATTTTCAATCACGTTAAAAAATCAATTAACTCTTATATTAAGAGCAGCAAACAATGTTATTTTAATATGATACCTCAATTCACACAACTGTCTGAATATGTGGATTTTCCCTCCAAGTATCTCAATCAATACACATGATTAGTAAAAGTATTTTTGATAGGCCATCCCTAGTTTATTATAAATAGCAGATTTAATTAAATTTTCTAACATTCTAAAGTTAATTACCCAACTCCTGTATCAAAGATAATAAGTACAAATAAAAGGCAAGTACACCCACGGCAAAAAATGGTCCATTTGCAACTGTTATTTTGTAGCGCTTTTATAAAACGCTACAATGTATTGTTTTTGTAGCGGTTTTAAGTCAAACAGCTGCACTTTAGTAACAATTTCAATCAATTAACATTAGAAGAAACCTAGTAGCAGTTTTATTACAATAAAACCACAACTAATTTAGAATCACATTGGCGCTAAATAACGGGACGTGAGCGTCAAAATAGTAGCGTTAATTTATAGCGATTTTATATAATCAAACCGCTACAAATTTAAAATGTGAAAATGATTTTTTTAAAAAAAAATCGATTTAAAATTAGTAGCTGTTCAAGAGCCATTACAAATTCAACAAAAATGCTGCAAATGTAAAACTGCAAATACCGTTACATAAAACGCTACAAATTTGAATTTCAAATTTCAAAAAATCTGATTTAAAATTAGTAACGGTTTTAGAACCGCTATAAATTCAATAAAAATCGTTGCAAATGTAAAATCAATACAAATACCGTTACATAAAATGCTACAAATTTGAATTTTAATTTTCAGAAAATTTGATTTAAAATTAGTAGCGGTTCTAGAATCACTATAAATTCAATAAAAACCGCTGCAAATGTAAAAATGCTACAAATACCGTTACATAAAACGCTACAAATTTGAATTTCAAATTTTAGAAAACCGCTGGAAATACTGTTACATAAACCGCTGCAAATACAAAACCGCTACAAATACTGTTACATAAAGCGCTACTAAATCGTACATACATTTTATAAATACATTCCCTCTCCCATTTCGTTGTTCGCTTCACACTTCATCAACTTTCTTCTCTCTTCTTCATTTTAATCTTCTTTCTTCTTCATATCAACCTACACATTCTCATTTTTTAACTTTTAATTAGTTTTAAGTAGTTCTTAATTATCTTTATTATATTTTTATGATACTAATGTCATTTTATTTTAATTTTAAGTTTATTGAATATTTAATACTTATCATTTTCTAACTATCACTTCGTTATCAACATTTTTCCTTATATTTCAAAATATAACATTAATAATTCAAAAATTAACATATATTTAATATTAACATTTCTACTTTAATACTAAAGAATTAATAACCAATGCATTCATTGCTCAATTAAATTTAATTGAATAAAATTATGAAATTTAAAAATTTTAAACATTAAATTATTTTAAAATATTATATCTACAAAAAAAATATACTTTTAGTGGGATATTATTTTTAGAAATTGTAAATAGCATTTGTAGCAATTCACTAATCGCTACTAAAATAGACGTCAAATTTTTAAATTTCATAAAATTTAGTAGGGTTATAAAACCACTACAAATTTAATTAATTTTTTAATATGAGAATTTAAATTTTTCCTCTAAAAATTAGTAGTAGTTTTGTTTTGTGCGTAGTGGTTACAAAACCGCTACAAAATCATTTGACTTCCTGAATTTTGTAGTGGTTTAGAGAACTGCTACGCATGCTGTTAGTAGCGGTTCAAACCATTGTTAAAACATGTTTTTTTTGTAGTGACCACACGGATAAGTCAGGTATGGATATTTTTAGAAATAATTTATAATCATTCTATCGAATTTTGTAAAAAAAAAATATACATGAGAAAGTAGAGGGTTGTTTACTTATGTTGCGTTTGACCTTTGATAAAAAACAAATTAACTTTTATAAAGAAATAAAGAACCTAAATAAAATATTTAAAAACATTTATTTATATAATTATTAAATGTTATATCATTTTATAAATAACCAAATTAATTTAAATAAAATGGTAAATATGAATAGTTTAAAATAATATATTCCTATCCAATATTCTCAGTCATGAGAATCGGAGGTAGGTAGGACTGTTTTATAGGATGGTGATGAAGTAAATTGCAGCAAGTAATTGCTTTAGTAAAAGCTTAAAAGTCTCTTCATCTAGCAAAGTCAAGTTTCAACTTTTACATTCAACCTTCCTTCCTCTGCGGCTTTCTAATTCTCTTCATGTCACTTGAAACTACAAATGTTAACGGGCACCCCCGCCGTTATATTGCATACTTCTCCCTTTTTTTGGTCAAAGCGTTATATTGCTTACTTCAAACTTCCCACTCATGCAGTGCTGTTCATTTCACTATCATAGCAGTTAGATCGCACACGGCTTCCAAATCTCCTGTTTTCATTTTAAATTCTCATGGGATACTTTCAATTAAGCTCATTAAAAAAACTACATGTTTTGGCATGAAACTTGGCTTTACATAATTGCGATCTGTTAACAATGAATGAAGTATCTTCTGCTTTCTTTTATCGTTTATACAAATATACTCCTTCAGCTTTAAACATAACATCCACTCTGATAGTGTTTTCACTAAGACAAGATCAACCAGAGAGCCCTATCTGCAGAAGGGCTGGCTTGCAGGAGGTACTGATTTTCTTGGGACGAGGTTCTTCTAAATAATCTAAACTCAGTGATAGTACTGTGATCATCATAATAAAACATAACACAACTTTGAATGTGTTTGAAAATTCCGTTGAGATAAAGAAGTTTATGTTGGACATAAATCCATAAATCCAAATTCAGAGTGCAATGGAAGTCTTACGTACCTCTTGCCATAGCGTATATTCTTTGAGATTTGCTTGAATTCTTCTGAACGGGAATTTCTGGTACAGCGATGGACTGTTGAACACCGTCACCCCGTCAGGTAATTCGTGATTGAACAGATAACGATTTTGTTTTCCGTATCCGTTCTGAGCCATGGGCTCCCCTTTAAATAGCCTCCCATAAAGACTTATCAAGGGACTCAACGACCAAACATACCCTCTGAACACAACTCTTTGAATAATGATGCGAGACACATCCGGTGATATATTTATATATAATATATTCAAATAAATAATATATATAATATAAATATAATAATATATATAAATTTCCAACAGTTTACAGATTTCGAGGGATTTTGCGAATTTCCAGATAGTTTTATCTCGGTTTACGTGTACGGTTTGGGAAACTATGTTATCAAACAAGCACTTGGATGTGCTGGCTCACAAATTAAACTACATATTTTGGCATGAAATATGGCTTACATGACTGCCATTGGTTAGCAATGAGTGAAGCATATGCTAGTTGTCTTATGTGAATATAAAGTACAAGACGTATTTTAATAAGAAAAATTGAACTGGAAGTGGGTTTTGTATTAAGTAGCAGTTGAGTGTTCTATACTCAATTTAAATATCTGGAATCACTAAATCTATCCCTGTGAGACGAAAGAACATTGAGTAGGAGCAATATCCTCGCTAAAGGAAATATAACCTCGGATGATCCCATGCTGCTAAAGTAAATACTAATATTAAAACCAACCCCCAAGACTTCATCATGAAAAGCAGAAAACAAAGCCTTCAAAATGAGGCAAAGACACAGGTGACGCCGGCAACTGACAACTGAAGAAATGAGCTCGTAAGTTAGATGGCTAGAATCCCTGAAACTAAACCATCATATTTATCCTCGAAACTGTTTCACATGAGCTGTTCATACGATCATCCGCGAGTGTCTTGGATAATTTTTTATATTTTTAAGAGTGATTTGTCACAAATACAACAATGAATATAATCTTAAAAAGTCTCTGATTTGATCCCGCGTTTAATTACAAATCTTGTTTTGCCTGCATTTTTCAACAAAACCGCAAGAATGCTCTCTCAACATCGCGTGTTAGGTGGATCTTTAATGAATTTAGACCTCTTTTAACATGTATACTGTGACAAACGTGAGTTTCACGTAAAAAGCTGTAAACTTTAACATTTTACTTTTATCCACATTCAAGATATATTATATTAAATAAATATAAAGTCAATACAATAAGAAATAAATATTGAGATATTATATTTGTATACAAAAATTTAATGATGTAACGTAGGAATATGATCGAAATTTATCATATTTTTTGTTTTATAAATTGGATGATAGAAACATACAACAACCGAATGCAATGGCGACAAATAATTGCCTGACATAATCCAACATTCATAAAATAATTGCAGGGTTCTATTTCTGATGATCTTGGCCAGACCAATTCATGCATCCCGCGTAAACGAGTCGTTTGATTAGCCTCGATTATAAATGATATGGGATATGTCTTGGCTAAAATTGCACTGTACTCAGTCAAGGGCCTTGACTGGGACTGGGATGAGCCCGGTCAACTGGGTGTAGAAGAAGTGCGGGAAGTTTCTGTGGCCAAAAATAAAAAAGCACCGACCGATTTTTGCACAACGAGAAGAGTCAATCGAGGTGAAAAAATCACTCCCAAAATTTGCGTATTCGTTACTCCGAGAAATCTAAATGCCGCCATGCGTTCAACGAATCAAACCCAATCGCATATGTTCACCCGGGTGCTTGCTTGGTCTCAAATCCTAATCCCCATTCAAACATCCTCGTCAAGGTCCTTTAATTAGTTTCTGTTTCTAATCTTTTTGTTCGGTAAATTGACCCGCGGCTGCCGTGTGGGGACTTCTCTTCGGACCCGAGAGTCTTTCTTTCGTGTTTTTACACAGAAAGTCCTGAAGGTTTTTAGACAAAGGGGAATTCGCCGAGCTCAGGTTCTGAAGGTTTTTTGTGAGCAGATCATCTATCACTTGCTGGAGGTGAGCCTACTCTGAATCCATTCTTGTTGCCTCCCTTTTTAGGTGAAAGAAAAGGCAGTGTGCATGGTCCCATATTACCCAAAATACGTGCTGACGTTTTTGGGCATTTCTGCTTTCTGATCTCTATTGCGGAAATTTTGGAAACTCACGTCAGTTCTCGATCTTATTTTACCAAATAAGGTGTTAAACTCTTTGGTCGACGTACGTTTTCGCTTCTGTTGAAAAACACAAGATTTCATTTTATGACAACCTCTCTGAGCCGGTTATCTGAAATTAGAATTGTTGGGAGGCGCAGATACGCTGCTAAGGGATGCAATACTCCATGTGCGATTGTTTATTTGATGTAGTGCTATCCATATATGCATAATTGAAGTCTTTTTCTGTTGCTAAATTTTTTGGAAGTATCTTAGCAGTCATGAGTCGTCGATGTTGCTTGTCCATAGTTTTATCTTCAAGTTTTCGTCTCCTTTCTGAAAATGCAGATCAATCCGTTGCAATGAAGTGTTTTCCATTTCACTATGGAGAAAAGAAGGAAGAACCGATGGGCATAAATTCAGCTTCGGGCCGGTCCAACAGTTCCACAAATGCTGAGGATGATGTGAGAAGATCTGGCTCTGAGTTGAATTCTAAGGATCCCTCAGAAAACAGCACGGAGTCCCTTAGGAGGACTGCATTACCCAGCTTGTCTCAAAGGCCCAGCAGCCTGAAAGTTTTCACTATTCCTGAACTAAAATCAGCCACAAAGAATTTCAGTCGTTCTGTCATGCTTGGAGAGGGAGGGTTTGGATGTGTATACAAGGGGTTGATCAAGAGTGGAGACGATCCGAACGGAAAAAATGAAGTTGCTGTTAAACAACTTGGTAAAAGAGGAGTTCAGGTAAGGATTCTTTGTCGTAGGTTTGGTACTTACGCATGTATATGAAGTTAGCTGCTTTAACAGCATCACACGATATCTTAGTAAAATATAAGGCGATATTGAACAGATGCATCGGGTTAATCTGTTCAATTGTACTATGATTTGTGTTAAAATAACTTAATTGAAGTTACCATGAATATGTCGTTCTAACTGATAATTTTTTTTCTAGAAAAAGGACGGAACCTCTGGATTCTATTAACATTCCTTTACTTCTGGCGGAAGAATACTGTAGGTACAAAACAACTCCAAACGAACAAATAGAACTTGAAGATAAATGAAATAAAGTAAAATTACAAAAGAAAGCGCAAAACAAGGCTAAAACTATTTCCTGTCATAACAAAGATGATAGAGGTGACTGTAAACAAAGAATGAAAGAGTATCCTAGTCTTATAATAGAATAAGTTTGTTCAAGTAGAGCCAATCAGAAGCTAGAACACTTGTGGGGAATTTGTAAGCTTTACTCGGTGCTCAGAATTTTTGCTGTCAAGTCAAGGTGATAATCTTATCACTACATTATAATAGCATGGAATTTGATCATGAAAAGGGGATCGATAAATTTTATTATTTTATTCTATTATTCACACCGAACCGAAGTTTAAAACCATATTCCCTAGACCTTTTCCTACTTACTATATTTCCTACTTACTATACATACTTTTGGGTCGTCCAAAAATTCCATTCCGTTTGAAGCTTATTCCTTTTCCTATTTCCATTCATTCAAAAATTATTTCAGCGTACCAAATAAGGCCTAGAGGTATTCGGTGCTCATTTTTTATCTATGCAATTTTGGTTTTCACTTTTTACAGTAAAATGCATAAATCTTATATTTTGACGTGGTGTTTGCAGGGCCATAAGGAATGGGTGACAGAAGTTAATGTTCTGGGCATTGTTGAGCATCCCAATCTGGTAAAACTAGTGGGCTACTGTGCGGATGATGATGAAAGAGGAATCCAGCGGCTTCTGATTTATGAATATATGCCCAATGGAAGTGTGGAACACCACTTATCACCCCGTTCAGAGAATCCTCTCTTGTGGAATAGAAGATTGAAAATAGCCGAAGATGCAGCTCGGGGCTTAACATACCTGCACGAGGAAATGGATTTTCAGGTATTTATACAAACATTAACTTGCCTAATCAATTTAATTGAGCAATGTCTACAAATTGGCTCGAGTCTCTTCTAGATTCTTGAATCTGAAAGGGACATGGAGCTGGCAGGAGCTAAATTGGAATTTTTTAAACTCGCTCCCGTTGCTATTCAAATATTTTGTGACAGTTTATTGTTGCTTAATATGTTTGCATGTTTGATAATAGATAATCTTCAGAGACTTCAAATCTTCAAATATCCTCCTGGATGAGCATTGGAATGCAAAGCTATCAGACTTTGGGTTAGCCAGATTGGGACCACCTGAAGGATTGACCCATGTCTCAACAGCGGTATGGGCCTTTGTACTAATCTACAATATATAGTCGTCATAACTGTCAGCTATTTCAACTCACCTAAACTCTTGTGTAAAAAAAAAATGCCAGTCACATATAGAGAGATAGATTTGCATTGGATGTTTGGGACTGATTATTCGAAAAAGCGTTGACAAGTTCTCTATATGCCTGGGGAACTGAATCTAGAGGCACGAAGGGCTGAGTTTTCATATCTGATGTGTCATTATTTGAATCACAGCTTGATACAAGAAATCTTAAACCCTTTTCTTGTTGCCTTTTGATATTGATCAGGTCAAGTCTTACCTGTGGTAATAACCCAATGTTTTTCTTATGCCTTACCAAAGCACTAAATCCAGGATTCCCTAGTTTTTATTTGTTGTTGTTTTTCAACATGCCCAGATTAGACAGTCAAAATCACCCCTTTGTTGATGTTGCTACTGTCCAAAGTCCAAGCTACAGCACACACCAATTTTAGTGGCTTCCAATGTAAAATGTGCTATTTGTGTTCATATGCTGGTTATGTTCATCAGGTTGTGGGAACAATGGGGTATGCGGCTCCTGAATACGTTCAAACTGGCCGTCTGACATCCAAGAGTGATGTGTGGAGCTATGGTGTCTTCCTTTATGAACTTATCACTGGCCGGCGCCCTTTTGATCGAAATCGTCCAAAGGGAGAGCAGAAGCTCTTGGAATGGGTGAGACCATACTTATCAGATGGGAAGAAATTTCAACTAATATTGGATCCAAGGCTTGAATGGAAACACGTTTTTAAGTCAGCCCATAGACTTGCTATTGTAGCTAACCGATGTTTAGACAAAAATCCAAAGAATCGCCCTAAGATGAGTGAGGTATTGGATATGGTGAATCAGATTGCACAATCTTCACTGAGTGCAAGTCCTGAACTACCCCTGAATAATTTTGCATCAGCACAAGTGTCGCAAGAAACCAAATTAAAGAACAAGAGAAGGATTATGGACCTGAAATCCGGAGAAACTAATTGGTTCTTTAGGATATGGAGAACAAAACAACAAAGAGCTAGTTGATTATTGTAGCATCAGGTCGATCAAATGTGTTAATTGAAGGCAAAGCAGCAGATGCTTCTTCATCACTGGAATCATGGATACACAATTAAGAATACGTGTACATTTCCTAACTACATCACTTTGAACAGAATTTGAAGTGAGAATCAGTGTTCATAGCTTTTGTGTGTGTGTGTGTGAAAGCCCTAATCCGCTGTTTTATTAATTATTAGTCTTTTGATTTTACCTTGTCTAGCCTTTCGAGGAAATGTAAAGGAATGTTGTTTAAGTATAAAGAGGAATAGTTTTAAGGATTTGCGGGCAGATATGCTAGTGAAATTGGTTGAGCCGGGGAAAAGTTTTGTTCAAAGTGATAAATTCCATTTGAAATGTGTCAACACTGACCCGTCTCATGGATCAGCCAGCTTCCTCCACCCCTTGAATGCTTGCGAAGTAGTTTAGTTTCCTTATGAATTAATCTTTCTTCAGTTCTGTAATTTTCAGCTCCTTTCTTCCGCAGCTCCCAACAAGTTTTGCTAAGATCCGTTTCAGAAGATACACAAATCCATTTTTCAGACTAGGGAAGAAAAATGGATGCAGAATCTTTGCAAGTTGAGTAGTGTTTCCTGGCCAACTGGAAATAAAACTTTTATTTTTATAATTGGCTGGTTTTGAATCTAATCATTAATATAAAATATGGAATTTGTAACTATATTATTAACAAATCACAAACGATATACAGAATATGTTTGAAATTTCATGCAGTGAAGAAAACATCTAGATTGGAGCCATTACTGAGAGGCTTCATTTTCTGAAACAAAATGGCATGGACGTTGATAGGAACAGTAAAATGATAGGGACGGATAAAGAATAATAATGATGTAATACAGAACTGATCCAGAAATCAGATTCCATTCAGGTGGGCTACTTGCGGATCCAACAAATACTTTGAGAACATATGATCATGTACGGTTGTTTCAATATTTTCATCATTCATGGGTGGCAGATAATAATCCGGATTTCATGGTAGAATTATGAAATCCAAGGAAACACCCTGATTGATTTCATCTGTCGTTGTTATTATTATATTTCCAAATTGACTGCTATCATTGCTTCTTTATCTCCATTTGACATTTGTGTTTTCCCAACTATCAGTCCAATACAGTACAAAGTAGCACCCTCGTCGGTGATGAAGTCTTGTATTTAAAATCAGATGAAGCATATATATATCGAAAGTACAGCATAATTGTCAATTTAAGCACAAATCTAAATATGATCAAAAAGGGCAAAATATATATATTTTTTTCCCGATTGATCAATTGGTTGGTGTAACGTCAACACAGAGGCGGACCACAGAAAGAAATAGCCACAGAAGCGAAAACACAAGGCAAAAATATGGAGTCGGAATTTTGTAGTTTAGACTTTAGCCACACTAAATTCCTCTCTCTCTCTCTCTCTCTGTTTTTTTTCAAAGTCAGGGTGTGAAATGAACATCATAGGCGTCAAAGTTATAAAAGAAAAAACCAAAAATATGAATATAAAAAATATCGAAGGGTGAAGACGCATGGTGGATTACACGTGGAAATGACGTAGGCAGCAAGTTAATCGAAAGTTAATCCGATCACGCCTCGCCGCTTCATGCCGCCTTGAATGGGAAAGGTCGGCTTTTTAGACCCCAAGGAAGAAAGAAAATGAAAAACGGAAAAATGCCATTCGATGGAAAAATAGATAGCCTGTAGTTGTTTTGTTGTCATACTCCACCAACCACAGACGTTCCTTACCTTCTTCCTTCAGCAACCGATCTTGACCGTCCGTTCCCCCAAACTCTCAGATCCAACCGCCCCTTTTCTCACAAGAAAAATCAAATCTTCCCTTTAATCAACCATCATTAATGATCTGGGGTTCCAACCTTAATCAATTTATTATTGGAGTATTTTAATCGAAGTTTCCTACGGTTCGGAGGTTAAAAGATTCAGGTTATGATGATTAAATAAAGCCATCCGAGGAAATGCCGCTTAATCAGTGCTTCAAATTCAAGTTATTGACAATGCCAGAGTTCAACCTTTAGCGCCGTGGCAAACTGTATATAAGCGCGTGAAGGGCGCTTTTTAATTTCGTTTCCTGCCGCCCATACATTCAATGCGTCATCTTTTGAATTTCCTGTTCCTCCAAAGTGAAAAACACTGGTTTGTGAATTCCCTCTGTGACTTCTCTGGCTATTCCCTTTCTCTGGACACACCCTTGATGATTTTCTGAATCCAGTTGACGCAGAATCCAAGGTCTGAGGGCTCTTATGTGTACCTTTTGCTTATTTTATTTGTTTTTGCCGTTAAATTTGTGGCTCTTTTCTTTTAGATCGCTTTTTGTCTGAATTCTATCGGATCATTTGTTATTTGAAATCGAACCTTTTCTTTTCGAGCTTATTCGGGTTCGTTTCCGATCGCTGTAAGCGATGCTACCAACGTATGGATTGGAATGATATCTTCTCTTGATTGAATTAGGAGCTTGAAACAGTTATTGTCTGGATCCTCTGGATTTCAATTATGCTGCAGTGGAATCTTAAAGTTTAACACACTTGCGCCATATAATCATCTATGTACTCAGTTAAGGGGCAAGGCAATAGCCAAAGGACCAGCAACATGAGTACAATGCCTCTTGTAGTTCTCTCTTTAATTATAGCTTAGAGACGGGGTCTATTTGTTAGTAGCAGAGGCTTCCCAGTTTATATAACATGCCAAAGTACCCTTTATGAGTTCAGATTTGTAGCATCTAAAATCTTTTGGCTGATATCTACAAAGTGATTAAGGATAACTGGCACGGGGGATTCTGGAATGCCATTTTCACTCAATTAATAAAAGAAATTGATAAAGATATTGACTAAAAATAAAAGGAGTGTCAGGGTAAGGAAGAATGACCGGGATATTCCTTTCTGGTTTTACGCCTCTCGGAAACAGCAGCAAAAAATTTCCGATAAAGATTTGATATTAAAGTAAGAGATATACTTAAATGAAATCTCTTTTTTTATTTGCTTCCTGAAATCAATCCTAAGATTTGATTAAGGATTACCAAAGACAGATATTAGAAACTTACAGCCACTCAAATTAAACTTAGCCAACTTTTAGCGGTATTCAACCTTACGATAGAGTAAATGGAGTTACAGCTGGACTTAAACACGGAGTCCACTATTTGTCGAAGTAAAATAAAGAGGGGGCATCGGTATATCCACTGAGTTATTTCTTTATTTCAAATTCAGCGATAAATACCCATCATTTCTCTGTCCGTAAAGTAGCCTCCTCTCCCATTCATCGTACAACTTGTAGATTTTCTGTCTGTGACTGTGAATGAAGATTTTACAGAAACACTGGGGAATACTTGGAGAAAATCAACATATTGAATAAATTTTGCTGAAGGGAAAGTTTCTGTTTCAGTTTTGCTCTTGAGTAGCTGAATATCATTGTCGTACTTGCAGCTGAGTCTTCAATCTCTTAACGCTTAGCTTTTTTGGTCAGGTGCATTATTGCTGGTGAAGAACATTCCAACATTGCCTAGAAGAAGGCTTCAGATTTGTTTTTTCTTTTGATGCACAAATTAACTCTTAGGGATGGTTTTGTATGAAAATTCAGATATTATTCAGTGGGGTCTTCGTCTTCTCGATGGTGATCCTGGCTATAGTCCAGGATACTATGGTGACATAGTTCAACATGATGCTGGTAATATATATGATGGTAACTACTACCATAGCCATTATGATGCTGAGAGTAATCATATAGAGAATGATGAGATGATTGCACGGACTCTTCAAGAAGAATTTTCTCAGCTAGACATAGCTGAAAGTTCCAGATATTCACAGGCAAGTGAGGAGCATTATCATGCTCCTGAGCAGGCTTATGGATGGCATAACTCTTCAATGATGAACCATTGCTCAGAAGGTATCAGTAAAACCATTGCTCAGAAGGTATCAGTAAAGCTACTGCTTGCTTGTTTATACGAGGGATTTATTTTATTTGTCTACCAGAAATTGACTAATTTGACTAAATATTCTGTCTCCGCAGACCATGATTATGTCCAGGAAGGAATTGATGATGTAGAACGTTCTAGTTCATGTTCTAGTCCTTGTGAAGGGGGAGAATACTCATTAGAGCTGACTGATCCTCTTAATGATGAAGTTGGAAGGAGATTAAGTCAAATGACTCCAATTCCTGTATGCTTAGCTTCTTCTGCTTCTATAGATTTATCTGTGTACACCATCCAGTTAGTGAAGCAATCTTTTAATAAACTTGTCACCTTTATACAGATTTTCATTTCATGGTCATTCAACAACTGTTTATCATTATATTTGTTTTCTGTATATCAGTTTCTAGGGCTAGTTTTCCCCTTTTCCCTGGACAGCTTGTTCATCCTTTTACATAAAATGACGTTGAAGTCATGCAAGTTTTAGTTGACAATAGCGGTAGCCACACGACTCCTAATTCTTCAGACACAATAACGAGTGAAGCAACTTTTTTGCTTGAATCACTTCTCCAGGTTTTCCCTTTTGTTTATTTATCTCTGGTGTGTTGACATAATACATGACTTCAACCATTCAGTTTCAGAACACAGACCCAACCCCCCCTCCCCTGCCTCCCAATAAAAAAAAAGGTTTTATCTGTCGTTTTTTCTCACAAATGTTATCAGTTAATTTGTAGGCTATAGTCTCTCACAAGTAATCTGGTTTTTAGCTTGTTTATTTATTTTAATCAGTTGCATAACTCAAGTAGTAGAGCCATGGTGCTTAAATTGCTTCTTATTGCTGTGCAGCATGTTCCAAGAATTAATGGAGATATTCCTTCAATTGATGAAGCAACTTCTGATCATCAAAGGCTTCTGGATAGGTATTCTTTAATAAATATTTGTCTTTCTTTAAGAATGCATTACTTTGCTCCCGTAAAAGTGAGTAATTGTCTTTTTTTGTCATTCACTTGTTTGTGTAGTATGAAACTTATGCACATATATTTTGTTGTATTTTTGTTTCTTCTTCGCTAGTTCATAGATACAGAAATTCTTTGTAAGAATTATTTATTCCACGTTCTTGCTCTCTCACAGAAACATATAAAGCTGTGCTTATTTTTAAACAGATTGCAGTTATATGATTTTGTAGAGCGCAAGGTACCAGGTGATGGTAATTGTCAGGT
>JANTPZ010009555.1:0-14053 GCA_025593235.1 Vachellia pachyceras | reverse complement strand
TTTTTTTTTTTTGCATAACAATTTGTCTTGGATGTACAGGACATGTAAAGATATGATGCCGTGTTGCAAAACAGACTGTACCTATAATCCTCCCATGCGCCATATTGATGCTGTCTTGCTTTCACTTTGTTTTGTTTTTAAATAATATCCTGGACTGAATTCAAAAACCCTGTTCTTTGATGGTGTCTGTATGAGAATGTCAGTTTCATCGTGAAACTATAAAATTATGCTACATAGTACAAGAATAAAAAGAGGAGATATTAGATTGAAATTTTATTATTGTTAGTACCATTGCAAAAGTGGGTATGAGATCCCAATGGAGGAGTTTAATTAAAATAATGAAGATCGATTGCTGCTTTTGTAGACCCCATAATCTTATCAACTGCGTAACTTTGGACCATGCATGTTGGCCTTCAACTTTTTAGAGTTTGAAAAAGTAACATTGGTATCTTAACTGATGCTTGCGATCCCTTCCTGTCAATCAGTGGTACGAATATTTTATAGACATTTTTCTTTCAGGAAAAAAAAAGTAAAATTGTACATTTATACAATGAAATAAATGAAGTGATTTATATTAACAACAACAAATTTTTTTCTCCGCCTCATAAATAGAATAAGAGGAATACTTACCAATGTTTGAGCAGATTTTAATCAAGGAATAATTAAAAATAAAATCTAAGCCACCAACAATTGAAATACAATAGAAAGAACCGGAGAATTTAGCGTAAGAGATAATGCAATTAAAGCTTGAGAAAGCAAGAGTAGTAGTGAGCTTGAAAATGTTTCTATGTAATCCCCCAAAGTGTCCATCTTGAGTAGTTGTTCCAGGATAAATAGGTAACTCCAAGAATATAGGAGGTGATCGCTACATTTTAGGATTCAACCGTCTACCTCGAGTTTTTATGAGAGTAGGAGGTGAGATTTGGGTCTGTTTGGCAAAGCGGTGGAGAAGTATTTATGGGTTTATTCACACAAGTTGAGGCAAATATGTGGAGGGGATTGTCTCGTTTTGTGGAAAAACACTGTTGAACATGCTTATGGATATAAGCACCTTGTTGCCAAACAAGGCCATCAAGTTTTCTAATTGGGCCTTAGATTCTCAGTGGCCTCCATGCCACCCTTCAAATATTTTTCGTTGGACCTCGACCTTATCAACATATGGGTCTTCGAATTGGGCCTTAGTTTCTTGTAGCCCAAAATCATTTTTTTTAGGCATACAATCAATTTTTTTTTGGCAAAATTAAAATTCAAGTAAGTTGGATATTGAACGATTTCCAAGACCAAAGTACGTCTTTAAATTTAATAAAGAGGTACTTATTGATTGTTTATCAACAATAATATCTCGTATTGACAACATACTTTAAAATTACAATCTTATGAATTATAAACAACCCCTTACTAATTGGATTAATATTCTGTTATTACGTTGGTTCTACTCTCTTGTGGTCGTGAAGATTGTTCACACTTGCAACTTCATAAGCATATATAGGTTTGTTTAGGAAGTTCATTAAGAAAATGATCACAGATTTCGAGATAAATATGTTATAAGAATTTTATCTTGATAAATCAGGAATGGATTTTGGGGAGGTTGACAAGCCCATTGGTTGTAAGACAAAATTTAATGGAAGACGCTTTATGCAATTGAGTTGGTAAATATATAGTAGAGCCCTCTGTGTTTAATTGATTCAGTTTGTTAGGCGATAGATTATTCTTAGGATGTCATGTTGTCAGAAGGGACAATTCTATGGACAGGGCATCGATACTCAATAATACCCGCCTTTTATGCTTTTCAACATATTGATAGAATAATATTTTTGTATGTAAGACAGTGTAACAATAAATGGGAGATTTATTGTAAGATATCAAGGAAGAAAGTTATTTATAAAATGGTTCCAAGAGGTTGTCAATGACAAGTCGAAGAGCACCATTGACAAGTGGAGCAACTGTCATTGATAACTCTTGGGACATTTTCATAAATAAATTCATTTCTTAGGACCTTACAATAAATCTCTTGAAATAAATCTACGGAGTCAGCATCTGTTTATCATAGTATTAAAAATACATTCATATAAATTGAGATAAAACTTATATAATATATTTATTTTATAAATCGTAAATTACGTCGGAAAACTAACTTTCACCGCTATTCAAATAAATACCTAATCCACCTACAAATGAAAATGGGAGAGGAAGATGAAGAAATATTGTTAAAACTTGACAAGAAATGTTATTCGTCTCCTTACAAAAATTAAGAAAATATTACTATTTTATCCATAGAAACAATCTATTTTTATTTCAGAACATAGACATGATTATTTCACGAAATTTCAATGATTTATTAAAGTTAAAAATGTTTTGTCTTTGGTTTAGACAAATGCCTCATAATATATTAGTTAGAGCTTTTTTGAGTCTAGAGCTGGTTAATATTATCCATCTTTCTTTCTTTTTCTAAGAAAATTAATGAATATTTCAATAATAAAATGTAACTTTTAGTAAATTTGAAACAAAAAAAATCTAAACATATGCCTATTCAAGTTTCAAAAATAAAATAAGAGTTTGTGTAAACTCTTTAATAAAATTTACTGAATTTTTTATGGATTTTAAAACAACTGTTTAATAAATTGGCATTGACGTTACTCCGAGTACAGAAAGCAACTTTCATAGATATTCTTCTTGTTCCATTTTGAAATGAAGGATGCTTTTGAAATTGTGAGAGTTGATGCTTCAGAAACATGCAATTTTGATTATCGTTGAGTGTTAGATTAAGAGTGAATTATCAAACCATTA
The DNA here is from genome assembly GCA_025593235.1 of Vachellia pachyceras. Classification (NCBI taxonomy): domain Eukaryota; kingdom Viridiplantae; phylum Streptophyta; class Magnoliopsida; order Fabales; family Fabaceae; genus Vachellia; species Vachellia pachyceras. The sequence continues at coordinate 11,266 of JANTPZ010009555.1, read as the reverse complement.
CATTATGAAGAACTATTCTTTCAAAGAACCACCCTTTCAAAGATCCGACTCCATTGAGGCTATAAACCTATTGATGCAAGGAGGCATAAGGACTACCCTTAACTTTCAAAGATATTATTGATGAAGTTAGGTCTCAGGAATTGGCAAGCTTTCCTTTATCATGTTTTAAAGGAAGGAAATATTGATGCAGACTATCTAGCCAAACTTACCCATGATAATCATGAGAATTTTTGTGTATTTCATCATCCACCACCTCAAATGTATGGAGTTGGTAGAGAGAACGCTTAGGGACTATTGACTCGTTTCGTGTACTCCTTTTATGAGTAAATGATATTCAGTATTATTTTAAAAAAAGTACTATTCTTTCCTTTAAACTCATTTTATGTCGTTTAAGGTTACTATTTTTTTTACTCAATTCCTCACCAAATATTTCTAAAAGTATGTTCCCCTCTAGAGATTTCTCATAGAAAATGGACCAAGGGAAAAAAAATACAAGAAAAACGTAAGAGGTATTATTAAGCTCAAAATGGCGTCTTCATCCCTTAAGTAATAACTAGGCTAATTTCTTTCTTTCTTTTTTGTTTGCCCACCAGTTCGTTTTACTTTGACTACATCCTGATCCGACCAGCATTGCACACCTGATCATGGTGGATGAATCTCCCAATGAGGATTTTTGCATATGCTGAGGCTCACACTTGAGATCCGCTAAACGGAACCAAACCGCTTATCATTTGGACAGTACCCCGTTAGTTAAGGGCCAATTTCTTTTTAGACATAAAGATCATGTAAGTGGGTTTCACCTCTTTTAACGACAATTTTTTATGCATATATACATAGTCAGAAATTGAACATCTAAAAACATATTTAAGATATGCACCTATATCCACCATGTGTGTGTGTGTGTTAGACTTTATTGATTCTTTATTGCACCCATAATGAAATCTTACTTGAGGGATGTTGGTTTTCTTTTTCACTCAATTCAATAGCTTGGTTGTATTGAGCTTTTTTATTCATGATAGTGATTTCTTTACCTCCCAATAGGAAAGAGAAACATATGCAATGTGTAAAATTACTAAATATTCGGTCTATAACGTAAAATCTAGTAGAATAATTTGTGAATATTAATGAAGTTAAATAAATTATTTTAAAGTATTTATATTTACTATTTTTCTCTAACTTAATTTACCTTACTTATCATAAGTCTATACTCCATTTAGAGAGATCATATAACATATGTTATAATTAAACGATTTATCTAATTTCCTTAATTTTCTCAAAATAGTTAATTAAATCTTATATTAAGGATTGAATGTAGTATTAAAAATTAAAAGAAAATGAATGGAATATTTTTAAGGTCGTCAAGTCAGAAATTACTTTTGTTTTTAGTTATAAAATTAGGCAAAAGAACTTTAATATATGAAAAAAAAGTTTACTGAATAAAATGAGGTATAGGAGTAGTGGAGGGAAGGGACGAGAATAAAAAAGAAGTGTAAGTGGACACGACGACTCAGAAAACTTTGGTGATGTCATTGGTCACGTCAACTTATATGTCTTGATAACCTTAATTATTTTAGCATTGGGCTTAATTATAATTAATTAATCAAGATTAATAAATTAAATGGATCGTGGAGTGCCAACAAATCTTGGGTCAGTAGATAAAAAACTGGTTTATAAACAAAAACCATATAGTTCGGTTTGATGCTAATATAAAAATCTTGTTAATGGATAATCATAAATGCATATGTAAGTATTTCTTAAGTTGAGAGATACGGGGCTCGTTTGAAAATGCGGTAGAAAAGTACTTTTACGCAAGCTGAAGTAAATATGTGGAGAAGATTATTCCGTTTTACTCAAAAACACTGTTGAATATATATTTGATTTTTGAAAACATCGTTCCAAACAAGTTATTATTCATGTTATCATTGTTACGTAGGACATGCATGATGGGTTTGTATGAGCTTTCCACTTTATTCCAGTAGTGTTTTTTCCCTCAATGAATAAAATGAATTTCTATTTTGGGCTATTAAAAATTTACAATTTTCTCAAAAAAATAAATTGCTATTATTGGACTTAAAAACTTCTTTTAATCAACTATTGTCCTTTAGCTACGAACCGTACATTCTAATGCGATAGAATTAAAAATTAATTTTAAGTGGAGAAGAGCTGAGTGTTTATAAAAAATTTGAAAATTTATTATAAAAAGACCTGAATTTGAGTGAGTGCTGATAGTTTCTTTTTCTTTTTTGCACATGGAAACGACTAACATTTCCTATTAGACCCAATATCCATTGATATTACTTATAATTTCTAAATATAAAATCTTGCAATATATTGATACTTTATATATATATATATATAAACATTTCAGGTCTTATTGGCAAAAAGATAAACTTTTAAACAGGAAGTTTTCACCAATTTTTTTCTAAAAATCTTAATTTCTTTTAAAGTTTTCTTTAAAATAGAGGACACTAAAGATAAATTTAGGCTGAAGATATAAACCATTTTCATGAAGGCTAAATAAAAGTAATTTTAGGTTCATATAGTTTAAACTTTAATTAAATTATAGAAACAGATGTTTTAAATGAAATAAAATTTGAGAAAATAGATCAAATTTATAATTTCTTTAGTGTTGGCTATGATGGACTCATGTAGTCCGTTTGAGAAAGCGGTAGAAAAATATTTTTACGTAAGTCGAGGTAAATATATGGAGGAGATTGTCTCATTTTACGAAAAAACACTGTTAAACGTACTTTTGGGTAAGAGTTAAGTATTTTCAAACAATCTGTAGTACATTACGTACTTCATGATCACGCAATATATTAGTACAAATTAAAAACCCAAAAACTTAGTTTCATTATTGATTTGCTTTTGGCATACTTTTAGAGCACCGAGGAGCATTCATGGAGGAATTCAGAATTGTTTATATCTTCTAGCAGTTTTAGGTCTTTTATTATAGTTTAATCTTATGTATAAATATCTGTATAAAGGATGCAATTAGTTTATAAAAAAAGAAATACCTTTAAGAACCAAATATGTTTTATATGGTTTTTATTTAATTTGTTAATTATATAGACATATGTATATCTCCCACACCTATTATATCTTTAAATTAAGTTTTAAAATTGGATGGACCATATATATATATATATATGGTATCCACACCCCGATTAATGAAAAAATTAAAGTACAAAAACAAATTTTATAAGAAGCAAGAAAGGAATACTACAACAATTCTCCTAATACTTGACCTTTAATTTGACTTTTTTAATAATTAAATTGGATAAAAATTGCATAGAGAAATTCTCTCAAAGACTGTATTGGATTAAGATTAATGTTTTCATTTACTGAGAATACAAAAGATATCTACAATCACATTATAGCTTATAAAATAGAAGTCTTCCAAGTTAAGTCTCTTTCACTTCCCAAAGATTTAAGGTTTTTTATCATTATTATATAAATATATATTAAAAATTAAAAGTTTTGAAATTAATTTTTTTGAAGATTCATGAAAGTAATTCATTGTTGATATTTTTAATTGTATAATTTATATATAGCAAGACATTTTTATATACTGAAGAACAAATATACAGAGAGGCAGAAACATTAAATAAATATAATGACGAGATGAGATCTAATATATCATTATTTATAAAAAAAAGCATGTAATTTTTTTTTTTTAAAAAAAAGGTAAGATTCCATGTGACAATGACCCCATCCCCTTTAAATCCATGTTGCAAACACTAAAACTTATTTTAAATTTTGTGCAAATACAGGAGATCTGTTGGAAAAATGTCACTCCATCTCTTTTAGTAAATGAGTTTACTTGATAATTTTGACAGTAGAAATACTTAAAAAATAGAACAAGCTAACAACTTCTTGATATTAAATGTAAAACGTAATTCATATATTTGATCTCCTAAATCAATAACTTTTTTCCTTTTTGATAAATCTCTCCTTATTCATTATACATATAATGGGATATTCCGTTTAGAGAGTAGTTTTCAATGCAAATATTTAAAATGTGTACTTAATATGTAAACAACATATTTTATAAGATTAACTTGCATCCAACATCTTAAATTATTACTTTTTATTTACATGCGGCACATAAAGTATTTTGTATTTCATCTATTTTAAACGCATTGAGTACCCCCAAATTGTTGAAGGCAAAATTGCAGCATAAAATAGTTTATAATGTTAGACGCATTTAGAAAACAAATGTTAGATTACTAGATACACTTTAATCTTATTTTATATAAATAATTGACTTAATTAATTAGTTAGGATAAGAGGGAATATAAGCAAGAGATGTTTAAGCATTAATCAAATTTATTGGTGGTGACTGACAAATCAATGGGATGGTTGGGCAAGTAATGATAGGTTTGTGATTGAGAAAATGATTGGCTTAGCAAACATTATTGAGTAAAGCACATTAATTTGATTTGCTAACTCATTCCAATTACCTTTCTTTTAGTGCACTCTCCATTAATTTGATGCCTAGTTCCATTTTCTTTAGTTTTTAATGAAGTGCTTGTGTGTGTGGCAATGATCTCACAGTTTTTTTTCCTTTAAAGGAAAAATAATAAATATGCATTTCACTTCCAATCTAAAAGTGGAAGTACTAGTTGGCATATTTTTGTTCCAATTTATACACTGAAAAAATTCAGTGTTAGTCAATTTTAATCTTTATTTATATATCTATAATGCCACTTACAATAGTTTTGTTTATATTCTTAATATAAAATTAGTTTGTAAAGCAAATATCTTATAGTAGGGGAAATATGTTGTATTTTTTATATTCATTAACATTTTTATTTGGGTTAATACAATATTTGGTCCCTCAAATTTTAAGTCAGTGGTTTTGATCTCTCAATGGGCAAGATATACAGATTTCTATTAGATTATAGGGATAGATATTTAAAATAAAATAAAACTTAAGAAATCAAAATCACTTATTTTAAATTTGAGGAATCAAAACTAAAATGAGGATAAACTTGAAGGACAAAAGACTGCATTAATATTTTTTTATTTTTAAATAAGTTATTTTTGGCTCCCGAGTCAATTATAATCTACATCAATACATTGGGAAAATTGTAGTTGGTAGTTATTAAGGAGCACAAGTAGTTATTAATTATTAATCTTCATCAATAAAAGATAACTGGCTTGTATGGAACAACATTTCCAAAAGTCAAATGCAGTGTTTTTCGCAAAATGAGATAATCTCTTTTACATATTTACCTCAATTTGCGTAAAAGAACTTTTCTACTGCGTTCCCAAATGAATCCAATGATAAAAGAGAACAACGACACGTGAGAGAGAAGAGAGAGATATCGCAAATTAGAGTTGATAAAAACTTTAAATCAGCAGTAAATGTCATTAACAATAATAATCTACATGCCAACCAAACATGTACGATGTGTGTATGTAATAGAAGTTTTATCTCAGATTTTCAGTTTATAACCACCGGCCATAACTGTACATTTTGGTAAGGTATTTTTACCTAATTGCCAAGATGATAGATCCTCTTAACTGGCTACTCTATTCTAATTATTAAATGCTTAATAATAATAATAATAATCTAATAGTAATAGTTTTGAATATTAGATAATTGAACCTGATGCCTCAGGTCTTTGAATTAAGTTCCAATGAAAGCAAAATATCCTCAGTCATATATAAATATTTTATATGGAGTCAAAGATAGGTTATATATTCACTTACACGTGGAGAAGAGATGAACTGGCAGAAATATTATATTGGTCCAACACATTTCAAATTCTTATGCGCAAAAAATATCACAAAGCAAGGATTTTCCACCAATCTTAATTACCAAATATTATTTTTTTATTATTTATTAGTGTGATAACTGATTTGCTTATATTTCAAAAACAGTATAAACTGTTTTTCTAATATAATTTACTACTTATAAAGTAAATGTGTGTTAATAATTTTATTTTAATTTACATAAAATGTTTATTTATCGATATGATATACAGTGTCAATATTTCCTTGGGGGATAAAGATACTGAGAAGGCGTGTCAAACACGCACCAATGACATGCCAACAAGAACATGAACATTATGTGGATTTTTTTTAAAAGGAGAATATTTTGTTTATTTTGCTTGTGTATTTTTAGAGAAATACTTTTCGGAGAATTGAGGGTAAGGCCCATTAAAAAATTAATTGTAAAGCGAACTTTTTCACAATATGCAACTGTATTTACACAATATGTATTCGAGTTTCCATGTTATGTGCAACTAAATTTTATCATAATGCAATTGAATTTCTAAATATGTAATTGAGTTTTCATAGTGGTTCAATGGCAGATCCCATTCCTTAGTTAACTTTTGGGAAATTTATAATCAAGTTCCAAATAATGAAAGGTCTAAAAAATTCACAAAATTATCGTAAAATCCCAGGAGTCGCTGCTGAGGTTGTTAATGAAGGAAGATAAGATTATTAATGATAACATCAATAGTTAATGCTGAAATTTTATAGTAATTTTATAAATTTTTATAATTATTTATTCATTAATTCTGGATTTGATTATAAACTTCAAAATTTTGAATGTTTGTGGGACTGTCTGCTTCAACTTTCAAGTCTATTATTTCACGTTGTTTGGCGGACCCACATTATTAAAAGCCTTAATTTTGGGCCATGTTTTTTACTCATATTTATACCTTTCGTTTTCACATTAATTAGGCCTACAAAAATTCCTCAAATTTTGGGGATCTTCCCCATTACTGTCTTATTTGAGAATTTTTTTGGTTATGGTTAAAGACAAAAATAGTCTTTTCTCTATCTCAAGGTATTAATTCTTGAGAGGGATCACTTTGGGTCAGTAGGTCATCTTCTAATATTTTTATTATTTTAATATATATTTACTTTAAAAAATATATATTTTAAAATAAGTCCTCCCTTCATTCAAAATAAAGACAAAAATAATGAGGACAAGTTAGGAATAAGATAATTACTTGCTGTTGAATTTTGGTTCGGTTACAAGGCTATTATCCTATTTGATTCGCTCAAATTGGATAGTGGTCATTACACAGTTTTGACTATTCGTTCCTTTTTAGTCTTCATAAATTCAAAAAAAAATTATTTCACATTCTGTTTATTTTTTTCTAGATAAAATATGAATTTCATTTAATGATTCATTTACCAAACAAATACTCTATAATCATAATTATATTACAAAGGAATAACATGTACATGTTTAAATTAACTAAGTTTAAAGTTAATATTGTTTGACTCATCTGCAAAAATGAAGTGAATTTAAAAAATATAATAAAAATAATATTTTTCTAATTAAAAAAGTTCCACGTTTTAAAAATTTTGGGATAAAACAACAATTCATGATCTCCATAAGAATCCAAGAAATGTGAACATTCCATGGAGTGATGGAAGTGGACACCACATGCCTTCCCACTAAAACACAAGATGCATAAATAATATTTTTGGGCAGAAAGCAAAATCAAATAATAAAAGGCCAAGTCATGTTCTTATTATTATTTATTTGATTGTTGCCATGTAAATTAAAATATGTGAAGAATAAACCAATAAGGTTTGGATTCCTACCTTGTGAGCCGTACATTTGTACCCCCATTATCATAATACAAACATGATAGAATGAACCCCACAAACCTACCCTCTCATATTCCAAAACCAAAAAAAAAAAAAACACTTCATTGCACCTTTGGAATAATACCCTCCCGAACCTAATATGAGAGCTGAGTCAAAAGGTTGAATTTGGTGTCAACTATAAATTCATAATCTATTATGCCTTTTATAGTTATATTTAGAATTACAATAATCTCCTCGACTAATTCATATATTTATAATAGAAGTGAGCATATGTCCGTTTGATGCAATTAGTAACTCGGGAATTACTATGAAGTTTTAAAGAAGTTCTAAATATAAGTCAATAGTATAAAACTATTGTCATTTCTTATATTGAAACTTGTTATTACAAGATATATAGTTGTTATTGGACTTCTGAATCACTAGCTACTTTTAAATGTATGACTAATCAATTTTTCTTTAGGTTGCTGCCCAATTGGATTAGATATTATGAAAGTGGTTTTTTTAAAAGCGTTTTCTATATTTGCAAGTGTTCCTATTTAAGACCTCATTCTTAAACTGTCAAAACCCATTTCACTAAAATCATCGCTTGTTATTATGACTAGTTATGTTGATTTGCTATCTCTACATATTTATCTCATAGATAATAAATTTTTTTACTATGTTTTTGGCTCATCTAGGGCATAAAACCTCTTTTATTCTTAAAACTATATGTTTCATGCCTCCAGCTAATTTCTCCTAGTTGTATACTTTTTTTTTGTAGCCTTTGTACTTAAAAGGAAAAAAAGAATAAACTTACTCACTTTTTCTGTATTTATACACCAAAAGTAATAATTTAAATTTTCTTTCTTAAAAGTATAATTAGTTTTATAATATTTAAGCTCTTCTGAATTGTATATAAAAATGTTAAGAAATAATAAAAAAGCTTATGTGAAACTCATTAATAAAGCATAGGGATGTATTGTTATAAGAATAAAAAAGCTCTTTTATATTTTATGTTGATAACCTCTCCTTATACTTTAATTGAGGCAAGAGGGCGGTGGGGCTGAGGGAAAGACATAACATTGTGTTTGGCAATCCTTTAGATAAAGTAGGAATGCATTTCGGGACACTGAATGCATTTTGGGAAGCTGAGACATGTTTGGGAAAGATTCAAACCAAAATACATTCGGGGGAGAAAGAGAAAAAAACTCATTCTATTTAAAATTCCACTCTACAACCAGGAATATTCAAGTCACGATCTAAACACAAAAATTCTAAGTCGTAACATAAGACATTCTAATTACTTTTATTTCATATTTTTCCTAATTTTATTACAATTTAAAATAATATATATTATTTAATGTGATTAACTTTCTTTTAAATATTTTCCACTTAAAGTCATTTTTACAATATTTATCCAAACAAATTTTTATTTTTCAAAATGCATTCTAACAAAAAATTGTTCTCCCAACGATAATTCAAATGGACTAATTTGTATTCTTATTTTGGAAACAATTTTTATTTTCTAAATAAAAATAAAAAAATTGTTTAGTTATTAAATTTTAATTAAGTGTTTTATAAAACAAAAAATATAAATCTAACTTTAAAAACAAAAAAAGAATAAGTTTTACATTTTTATTATCTGTTATTTTTCTCTTTTTAGCTATTTCTCATAGTTCTCCTTTTTATTATCTGTCATCCACACTCCTCACTTTATCTCGTGCCTGTCTTCTCCAAGTCAATGTTTAGAATAATTGTTGCAAACAAGTTTTAGTTTTTTTTTTTTGTATAAAAAACAAGTTTTATTGTTTATGTTTCTTTGGTTTTTAAATAAAATTTTTCATAAAAATTATATAAAAAGATTTTTTCTTTAAAAATTGTTTTAAAAAATTTTATAGAAATATTCTAATAAGGGAGATTTACTGTGTGGTCCCACATAATGAAGATATTTAGCAAATGGTCCCAAATTTTAAAATATTTAAAAAATGGTCAAATTGACAACATAAGGTGTTGTCAATGCAGCGCATGGTGTTGTCACTTAACAACCCCTGACAACACCATGTGTTGTCAATTGACAACAACTTGTGTTGTCAATTGGACTATTTTTTAAATATTTTAAAATTTGGGATCATTTGATAAATAAGTCCCTTATTTAGGATTCAACAGTAAATCTCCTTTCTAATAACATAAAAACAGAAAACTGAAACAAATATTAGCTTTCATTCCTATCTTTGCGGCTTAAAGAAAGGTAGGATCGGACCATTTCATCACTCTTAACCTCAAAAACGATATATTTTATTTGGCTAAAAAAGGTTCAAAGAATAAGTTATTATACAAACTGAGGTCCATAAACTTTTTATTTTAAAAAATGGAAATATGTTTAACCTATTTTATCACGATTTAGTAATAATAGCTTCTATTTAATATTAATTTTACTCAAGTATATAAAGATCATATTTTCTTGTCAAAATTATTTTTTTATTTCATTCCATTTTGCATACCGTAAAATTTATTTTCTAAAATGTAGTATATTATATAAAAACTTTGTAGTAATATTCTGAATTTCTTAAATATATAAAATTAAGGATATTTTAATAATAATTTTATTTCTTCAAATTTTTTCCGTATAATTTCTTTTTTATATTTTTAATCTTTTATAAGACTGACATGGTTTTAAAAATACAATAATAAATTTTAAATTTTCATTATGTATTCTTTTTTAAAAAAAACGAGAAGCAAGTATACGAATATAAATGCAAAATTTTAAGAAAATTAAATTTTTTAACATAATTTGAAGAATTGATTACTTTTAAAAAGATACATATATTTAGCTTAATTTCAAAATGTCAATTAAAGGACTTTAAAGTTGAACAAAAAAAATTAAAGGGGTTTTAAAATATCTTTTAGAATTTAAAATATTGAAGTCATCTAAATGCAATACAACTATTATGTTGAAAAAGTTATGCTCCACTAGCAGAACTGAATATTTAAAATATAATAATATATGAAAATTAAATTATTCATGCATCATAAATATCACTACAATTTATTTTATAAATTCCATAAAAAAATCGAACCTACAGCAGTTTTCCCAACTAACTATTCTGCGCCGCTGAGCCGGTTGGCCATCCGGCGCCAATATTCGTTGGTGGATAAGTGGATGCTCCCTCTCTCTCTCTCTGCTTTTTTATTTGTTTTTTTCGCCCCTCAGTTTAAAAGCCCAAATGAGCCACCCTTTTCATTTGTCATAGGAAAGCTTGTCCTTTGGCTCAATTCTTCTCTCTCAATCTGAATTCCGACTGTGCTGCAGCATCCTCCTTCCACAAAAATGGACAGTGGTTTCTCTTCTCCACGACGCGACACTTTTCCAGCTGGTCTGCGAGTTCTCGTTGTTGATGATGACCCAACATGGATCAGGATCATTGAAAAGATGCTCAAGAAGTGCTCCTATGAAGGTTTTTTTCCATTCTTCCCCACTTTTTCATTTTTCCTTACATGTTTCTCCAACTTATATGACGAGCTTACAGCATATCAGTATAAACTTTCAGTAAGGGGCTTGAATATTTTTTGATTTTTTTATTGTTCACTGTCTATTGGTTTAATCATGGATTTCCAGATTTTGCTCCAGCCAATTTTTGAATATTTGATATGTTATGGGATTGATCATGTTGAGCCATGTTTTTGGTCTCATTTCTTTCTGTTCAAT
>JANTPZ010009554.1:0-13866 GCA_025593235.1 Vachellia pachyceras | reverse complement strand
CTCTATATTATCTTTACATCTTGTTGGGATGTGGATATTGGTTTACGGACAAGTTGTTGGTATGGGTGGCAAGTGCCCTCACCTTCATAAAGAGAATGATACAAATTTAAATTTCAGAAAATACATTTGTAAGGAGGAACCAAAACTCTTTAAGCTTTAAATCTTGAAAGAAATTAGAATCTTGTAATAATTTTTTGTAAACGATGCCTCCGTCCTTGTACGTTACGCAGATTCTTGTACACATGTGATCAAATAAACTTGCCCGATAAAAAGGAAAAAAAAAATAGCTCCACGTACCCCACACACGTGTTATCACTAGAACTCCACCGCACCGATCAGTATACAGAAACTAGTAGGGTTAACGATATAAACATCGACCTGACCTATAGAAACAAAAGGAAGATAACATAAACCCGTTTCACGTAATTAGCTAATCAATCAGCTGCTACATGTTCATTAGATCAAAAAAATTCCATTCACTAGAAGGAAATTCTCACAACACATAGCCCCAGATGATACATATATACACAATCTATTATCACTGAACTAGTCCACTATATCTGGACCTAAATTAAAGTGCCATTCTTCACAACTGGATCAACGAGTTGCTTATATTATTAACAGATATAAACAACACATATTCCAACTGCATATCATTATCACAATCAAACATTGTGCATATTCTGCTATGATCTCTTAATAATAATAATGACAATAATAATAATTACGTCTTTATCAATTACTTGTTTCCAAGGAAAGTGTCATATATATATATATATATATATATATTCTTCCACCTTCACTGAGAAATGATGAAAGAACTTGGAGACTGACAACTGGTATCTCCCGTATAGTCGTTAATTAAAGGAAGCTCTTGTATACCGAGTTAAGATTTTTTAGTAAATGACAGAGCTTGGAGAGAATAAGAGTGAGGAAGAGAGAAGAAAAGATTATATGGGTACGTTATTAATTATGCTTATCGTACATTAATTTCCTTATGTTTATGTGGGGACATATTAATTAACTGAACTGACTTTGGTTAACTGCATGCACTATTGAACACAAGGAAGATCAAAAACTAATTAATGACCAACGTAACAGTTTGATTACCAGACATTCTACCTAAGACCAAGCCGTAACAGACAGACACGCACACAGATCCATACAGCAAACTTGCTGTACTTGTCTCTATGTCGAAAGCGAGTTCCTCCTGCTGCGACTCTCCTGAATCTTCTCTAATTCTTGTGGCCGGCAAGGCACTGAAAGAGCTCCTTGCTGTCCAAAACCGTACTCTTCCCGAGCCCGGTCTAGCAGCTCCAAGAACTCCGGTTCGGCCAAGTAGTCTAGTTCCAGGATAAACCTCTTCGTTTCTTTACCTTCTATGGCAAGAACCGCGAATTGGCCGCACATTACGTCGGCCGGAACCTTCTTCTTCTTATTAGTATTATTATTATTTTCTGCTCCCACTTCTTCTTCTTCATCTTCTTCATCCAGCTGGCAGCGTGCACATCTACTGCGCACGAGGAGTGAGAGACTCTTCCGTACCATGCTCTCGATCAAAGACCGAATCATCTTCTTCAGTCCTCTTTGTCTAAACTCCTTGATGTTTATGACAGTGAGCTCTTGCAGTGTCCCATGCACAGAAGGTGGCTTATTTATACTGAGAAAATGGAGAGGGAGAAGCGTCCGGTGAAATTTCATATACGACACGGTACTTGGGTAGACATGTACTGTGTTGAGCTCCTGTCCATTTAATGAAAGCCACTGACCCATCGCTTCCTTCTTTCTCATACGCGGGCCATTCTTGTATATATCTAACGAGTAAGTGAGCTCCCATATAATTAGTTCTTCCTTAATTTATATTATAGTTGACTAATAAAATTAGTTAGTAAGCGATTTGGTTCAAATTTGAAGTGAAGGCTATAAATTAAAGTCTAAACAACGAGATGATATAACTCCCAACTAATCTTACTTCATCCATACCTTTTGGGAGAGGGCTAGGGTAAGGTCTTAATCAATCAAACTTTTGGATAACATTCCAAGTTCCTATCTGGTTGCATTCCAGATTTGTTAGGAGAAGCATCCGGGTTTTGCACAAAATATCTGGATATTTTATTATTTGTGCTAGTGATATATCTATATCAGTGAGTAAAATCCTGTAGAGCAAGAAAGAATTAATAAATTCAGGGTTTACGACTACTGATCCCAGGAAGTTTTCATTTATTTCAAATGTTATTTGAAAACTCCATTAATAGTCTACCTTATTTGAAAGGAGGGGGGAAAGAACCCAGATATCTAGGGGGTTTCATAAATACTGTGAGCGAAGTTTCCTCAAGTAAAAATCACAGGAAGATGCAAGTGGGTGGGTAGTGTGATGGCGAATTGGCGATAAGATAGAAGAAACACACTAGGAGAAGTTTTAAGTTCAGAAGATAGTAACATAGCGTGTGATGTGATGTTTCCTGACATGAGTAGCAAGTTTCACAGCTGCATATATCATTGACACAATGAATTAATGATCTTCGGGGTCTACAGTACTCAAAAGTAGTAGTGGACATCAAACGCGTACACACACGTGTGCGCGTCTATTTTAGGAATGAAGGATATAATGTAACTTTACCTATCCTATATTATTCAAGTCTATCTACAGAGAAAACCCTAAAATATTTCGGCAAAAAAAGAAAACCCTAAAATATACTGATCAATTCCATCTGATCTAATTTCTAAATAAAGCAAATATCCTAGATATATTAATTCGTGATTTCCATGGATTTTTACTATGATATATAACGTTAGACGTGTATAGAAACATACATGACGTTTGTTAAGAGTTACTCCTTTTTTTCTCATTTACAAGAAGGTAGAGAAAAAAGTTTCTTTAATCTTAAGAATAAGTTGCGTCATTAAAATTTAATATAATTGCTCAATTTTACCCTTTGTTCGTTATTGTATAGAATTTCTTCTCATGTGGTATAGTCGCTTTGATTTTATATGCAAGTCGCTAAACGTAAAAGAAAAGTTTGGTCATAAATATAGGTCATTTGAAGGGTGATTAACGATATTTTTTCAATTTTACACATATAGAGGTAAAAATAATTGGGAAATGAAGTGAGAGACAAAAATATTAATAAGGGCAGATGTAGAAAATTTTATCAACTAACGTCTTTCTTAATATGTGAGAACGAGGTACATATAGGATCATAGTGGTAGTGGTATTAAATTAGGCAAACGAGAGAAGTTATTAAATTTTAAAGTAAAGTTAATTAAGGGAGTTTAAAGTTTGTTTTAATTATACATGTTAAAACATTGCAGGGTATGGAGGGCTTTGTGCGTGTTGGTGCAGGAACATGGCATTGAATGCAACACATTGAATGGTCATTTTCTTGCATCTCATCATACGCGGGACTCTAACGATGCAAATCCTTTGGCGTATCCATAATTTGGAGACGCCTCCATCTTGTAATTGACTTATCAAGCTCCAGGTCTTTTTTGGTCTGCTAATCTTGAAGGCTTTGATTTATGACCACTGGAGGCATCTCAAGGGATTATCTCCGAATAATAATGGATCTCGATCGATTGGTGGAAGTTTCTGAGACAGAAGATCAAGAGCGATCGACCATGCTCATTTAATATAAATTTTCCGTGCATTTGGTACAAATTACTTAACGATCCGTGGGACTTACAGCAGTGTGTGTCGGCAAAAGCTAGAAATATCACTTGTTTAACTGTTCATTCTGAAGTATTCAGCCCCGCGTTTTCTGGATTATATCTATTCAGGTGATCTTTAATCAATTACTTCTGAAGGCTGAGGGTTAATAATTAGCAGTAAGGACATGGGACGAAACGAGATCTGTGTCTGTACTGGGTAATTCAAGTGTCGATTCGGAACAGTGGATTTTCGGGAACGCACTGGTAGTGGGAAAACATGGTACGTGGTTCTGCATGGACCATAAGCGTCAACGTTCCATACACCATTTTATCGTCCTTTTCATCTTCAACTTATTAAGGTCACTGATCACTGATAACGACACACACACATCCACATGTATATGTATAGGTCTTCTTCCATTGTTCTTGATACTTGATTATTATGATACAATAATTAATATTGAATTTGATCTTAATATAAGTTCATGACCCTGTTTGGAATCACGTTTGGAAAAGCTAAATGTGCGGTCAACGGTCTTTTTCCGCAAAATGAGATAATGTCCTTCATACATTTATCTTGTAAATGGTAAAAGCACTTTTCTACCGCATTCCCAAACGGTCTCATGTTGACTTTCTTGAACAGATTAAAGAATTAAAATAAACATGTATCATTAATTTTTTTTTTCTCAAACTCATTTGTTATGTGAATTAATACCACCGCCTGTACGTGCTTGAAAATTTCTGGTACTCACCCATTCATGTAAATGGTTCATGCCCCCATCATGTCCGGACATGCTTGTTTTGCATTAATCTCTGTGATGCATTAGTCAAACTTTAACCCCATATCTTAATCAATCACTGCCTGAACTGATTTTAGGTGACTGGTTAATGCCTCATTTTAATTTGGTGTGCACGATTGAAATTGGACTAGTGGAAAGAGAACGGAAATGGTAAATTTAGCTGAAACTAGTCGGATAATCTCATATGGAGTTAGGCAACATGTTTATTACTCCATTTTCTAGTCATCCTCGTATATTGTAAAGCACCTCAATACCAGTTTTTCCTAGGGGACTACACACACACACACACACACAAATACACACACACACACACATATATATATAATTCAAGAAATATGTTTTTCTTTTCATTATTACTATATATTTTTTGGTTCAGTAAACCCATATTTAAAATAGAATATTTATTTATATAACACAACTATTTTAGTTAGCTGTCATTTCGGACAAAATGCTGCCAAATGATGAACAAGTTAAGGCACATCTGTTTTAATTTATGGATTGAAATAATCCATATTTCTAATTAAAGAAAGCCATCACAAATAACTCTCTTAGAGGCCGTTAATCTATCAGATCAAAACAATATAGATATTGGTAGCAAAAACCAAACTCGATCTGACTGAATCTTCAAATTAAGGTACAGTACGACATACAATAATGCATGGCCATTGATATCCCAAAAAAGACAGACAACATGGCCAGAACAAGGGGACACAGCACGACAAATAATACAACTGAAATAAGGGTGTCTTGGAACGATCATCCACATTCAGAAAAATGGATTTATTTACGCTACAATCCGTGTTTGATTAATTGAACGAAAACCTAATCGTGTGTTTTGTCCAAGAGTCATCGAATAATTAACAATGGTGTATATGGTTGTGTGTAGTATAACTGATTTCCCAGTGTGAGGCTAGTTAGCATGTAATCAGAGAGATGAAAGGGGGTCACGTGCAGCGCATGTGATTGTCGATGATGTTCTGAAGCTCTCGAGCGTTGCAAGGGACTGCAAGAGGACCCTTCTGTCCAAAGCCATACTCGTCACCAGCCTTTTCTAGCAGCCTCAAGAAAGCTGGATCACTCAGGCAATCCAATCTCACTATAAACCTCTCCATTTCTTCCCCCTTCGCCGCCACCACCACAAAATGCCCTTCCGGCACCCTCCTCTCTGCCACCGTTCCACACCCTCCAGTTGATTCATCATCTGATATTCTCATCACTCTCAGACCCTTTAGCACGTTGGCGATCTTCGATTGCTTCAGCATCTTCTTCTTCTTCCTGGACTGTGGTTGAGATCTCATCAGTTCAGTACGTAGTGAGCTTACAAGTGATAAGTGATAATAAATATTTCAGTACGTAGACTCGATGGATGGGCATGGGCTTCATATCACATCGAACCCAATATATATAGAGAAGGTGTTGCATGGAGTGAGAAAGATGGTGGAAGCTTCCATATTCTCTGTTTTGCGTGTTGAACGATGACGACACAGCTATAAAGAGAAGTTATTAATTAATGCGACCTTTTGACGCGTTGAAACTTATCATTTGTATTATTGTTCTTCTTCCATGTGTGTGTGCGAGTGCGCGCTCTCTCTCTCTCTCGCAGGCCTCCTTTTTCATCTCCGCCACATGACACCGAGGCTCTTATGCCTAATTGTTGTCCCTAATAATAATATAATGTTGGCACAAATTCTTCAACCCTCAAAAACCAATCATAATTATTATTATGTGATGATGTCTCGAACATGCATGGCGTGTCTATATATATATATATTGTTTACATTGAAGAAGAAAGATGATAGCATTTTTTTGCGAAGGGGCCGGTTTGGGGACAGCCGTGCAATTTCACATATGTTATCCAGCAAAGCCATGTTTTCTTGGCGGTGTCGGCAAATCTGTATATAAACTGTTCAACGCGTTCCCTAACTGTTCTTTTTCCCTTTTCCTTCCTATTTTCATACTTGTTTCAGTCACATTTCTGTAGAGTTTTATTTGTTTCTTCCTCTCCATCATTATGAGCTCTGAAGTATGAACTGGTCTATCTCTCTGGAAATTAATTTTATATTTGTGAATTTGATGGCTGAATTGTTTCATGGAGTTTTTAAATCCATCTGAAGGAGGTGTCTATGCGCTGGGTCCGTACGTTCTTCAAAGTCTTTATTCTTATTCTTGCTATTATTTTGTTTTTCAGGGACACCGTCATACTTGTATCCACAACTTTAATACCTTATCGGAATATTCAACTATCAACATCTAAGACTTTATAATTTTGGTATCATGTGTTTTTTAAAAGAAAAGGTCAACAACATGTGGTAGCTGCCAAAATATATAGGCTATTGCTTAACAAATTAAAATAGGTATTTGTTGTGATACAATGAAGTGATCGGTGTTAAGATAGTTTAGAAAAATCAGAGGAAAATAAATTAAATTATTGTCATCATGTATATTGCAAATTAAATGAGTTACCATTGATAATTTGTATGTAATGTGATACGTTAATTTGATATTTTACAATAGTTATTTTCTCCTTTATTTCTATGACGGTTAACTCTTGGCAGTTAAAGAAGTCATTCTTGAACCTTGTAATAGATACTTTCATAGAAATTTACATTCAATTTTCAAATAGGAGAATTAATAAATAAAAAATTTTAAAGATTCACAAAATTACCATAAAATCATAGGAGTAGCTGTTTAGGTTGTTAATAAAGGCTGATAAGGTTATCAATGTCTTGGGATCTTATGATAATTTTATAAGTATTCTCAACTCATGACCCTACAGTACAAATTCTCTATAAATGTAGTTATTCTCGTCCACAAAAATATTACACATCATAATACATGGACCATACATTACACATTTAAGAAATTAAATGAACAGAAAGCGTCTTGAAATTATGACCAGCTGGAGAAACCAACTTTACAGCAAATTATTGTGCTTGTTTGAAAAAGTTTATTTACTCTCTAAAAATACGTTCAGCAGGATTTTTTGTAAAACGAGATAATCTCCTCCACATATTTACCTCAACTTGAATAAAAAAGTACTTCTATACCGCGTTCGAAATAGTGACCATGCCCAGCTTTCGTCCAAATAACAATAATTATCCGTTTGGCAAGTACGTTGCACAGTAGCAATAAACCCGATTACTGTTCATTTTGTTGGCCGGTTTGGCAAGTCTGATGGCGAAGAGGGGCTTGTGCGCAGAAGCCACTTCTGTCGACAAGCCACAACTCGCTGCTTCTACCCCAAACGCTCGTAGCTTCTGCCGACAAAAACCTGCAAGCGAAGTATAACGACTTGAGAATTTCTCTCTAATGAGTCGGTCGCCATGGAAGCATTCCTCTGATAATCAATAAATTCCCCATTCCAAGCTCATCTTCTTTTGGGCTCTGCGTGAACTATTCAAAGCTTCCATCTTTCCTACTGTTTTCGTGTTGCTCATCCTCTGCTGGCTCTGGAACTCGCCGCCTTCACTCAGCACTAGTTAGGATTCTATCGCTGCCTTTCTTTCCCTGCGTAAATCCGGTTTTATTCGTTTTTCCCTTCTTGTGGTGAATCTTCCTTTTTTGAGATTAACTCATACCCAATTGCCTTGGAGTTTTATTTGAAGAAGCCCTATATAGAATTGGTCACCCGATGCCTTATTCTATGCTAATCTGGTGTTGTAATGTTATCGGAGGAACATAATGGTTGATCTGCATCGTTTTCTGAATTATGGGTTGGTTTTCCTCTTTAATTCCTCAAAAAGGAAACGCAAAAAGTAAATGCGTTTTTGGCGAATCTTGCTCCTGCGTCGGGGCTCTAGATTGAAATTAGCTTAGCTCACATTTTTTGTTCGAGTGTATGAGTGAAATAGATGCAGCATCCAAGTTACTGATGCATAGATGGAGAACTTTCTGCCAGTTGAATGTACTTCACTTGCAGGAAATGTTTTTTTTCCGCATTTGTTAATAGTTACTTAGTTTCTGCCACTTTTAATTTAAAAAAGAAAAGTTGTTTATCCCACGTTATTTCCAAACACAATTTTTTTATACATAAGTTACCAATCTCAACATGTTGTCAAACGCATTCACTTTTTTAAATAAATCATTTCTTCCACCGTCTTTTCAAATACAAATCATTTTTACAATCTGACTTAGGTTAAAGTATAATTTTAGTCCTTTATTTTTGCCTCATTTAGTCCTTTAAGTTTAAAAAGTGCAATTTAGGTCCCTCAAACTTAACGCCATTAGCTTCTCTTAACGGAAATTGCTCACTCATCAAATTTAATTGATGATTATGCAATAAAACGTTGACAAAGCATACTTACATTTTAATTTTAATTTAATAATATAATAAATTTAATATTTTAAATTGGGTAAAATAATTTATTTTTAAATAACAGCATTAAGTTTGATGAGTCAGTAATTTCCGTTAAGAGAAACTAACGGTGTTAAGTGTGAGGGATTTAAAGTGCACTTTTTAAACTTAAAGGACTAAAGTGAAACCTGACGCAAACATAAAGGACTAAAAGTATACTTTAGCCATCTGATTTATTTTTCAATCTCACTTCTCCATAAATACTTTTACGAATAAGTTACTTATCCCACCGCGTTCCCAAACGGACCCTAATTCTCTAAGCTATAATCTTATAGTCCTGTTTTCCCCAATCACGAGTGGTCAAAATATTTATAATTTTAAGAATCGTAATACTGACCATGACCTGCTTTCGTCCAAATTCTGTGCGTTTATTACCACTGATATGCCGTAAAACGTACATATCCATTCAGTTCACAAATACAACAGTTGTTTTAATAATTGGTTCACCGATATATACACAGTAAAATTGATATAAATTTCATTATCGACAGTGTGACTTATTTTTAAGATTATATATATCACAATTCATTTATCTCGCTTTATGTCATAAAAAAACTCTATATTTAATTATCTATACGTTGCGTGGATTCACATTCTAGTTCGATATACTTAAAAATTCAATGCTATGTGATTGAAGTTTACAATCTCTTGTAAGGAACCAAACAACTGAAGCATTTTCTACTTCATGACCAACTGGGTCCTTCTTGATATAGAAAGAACCGGCAGGATGGGTGGATTGCCATTTTAATAGAGATAATTTATGCACATGCAATACCTACTTGTTTGTTTGGAATTTTTAAGGTGTGAATTCTTTAAATTAGAGCCAAAATTAAAGAGTGTAATGCAAAAATAATTCCAAGTATATAATATAAAATTTAAAAAAAAAACTGTCGTATTTGTAAGTTAATTTATATTTAATATGAGAATGTATGTCCAATCTCTTTTCTTGCCTTTTATTGAATAATTTTATAAACTTTGATTTGGAAAGATGGACACTCGCCTTATGCTAGGAAACACTTAAAAGTTAAAACTTCATCGCTCTCTCCCTTTTCATATCTCTCTCGATAGAGACTACAATCTGCACTAACGTATGCATGGATTACCTTTGCAGCTCGCACAAGTGGAACACACATTTTAATGCGTTTCTTATTGATTCATTGCTTCCGTGCTGTGCTGCTTTGTTTTAGATCTTAAACAATGGAATTAATTTTTATTCTTGGAGTTCAGTCTAGAGGTTATTTGTGTCAAGAAGAAATTCATTCAGTTGAATCACTCTAGTTTAGACTCTATATGAATTGGGTTGAGTACTAAATTGGTAAGCTCACTTGCTCACCTTGTTCCAAAATCCCAACAATGAGTAGAGGTGAAAATAGGTAAAACCTGTCTAGCATGTCCAACTTGTTTTATAAGAGTTAAGTCACATGCCTTTTTTCCCTCATGCCTGGCTTGTACAAGGCTTAACATGGTATGAAGCTGATTAAAAAGTTTTTTCCAAGTTATTGCGAGGAAGGCTTTTCCAAGTATCAATTGCAAGTCAATCGCTATTATTTACACTTTTAAAAGAGATTTTTTTTTTTCAAATTGTAAGGGGAAAAAATCAAAAAGGATTTTTTTACTTTTTATTATTTTTGTTATTAATTCCACAGTCCTAGGGACATTTTCTCACTCCAAATTTATTATTCCAGTCTCAACACATTAGTTATCCAACCCAAGAAAACAAGAATTTATTACCTTTTTTCAAGTATAGATATTCTTCTGTCTAATATAATCATATTCGAGACATTATCAAATGTTAAACATGGATACATCTTTCAATGATGACTCAAACCTTAATTTGCTAAGTTAGGAAGCTACTGCAACAAAAGCTCAAACCTTAATTTATAATGTTTTAAAAGGTTAGCTCTTTCTACTAGAGCTATCCCCATTTATTTGTTCTGTGGAGGAAAAGCTTGTGAAGTATCCACTGGCACCTCTACCAGCAGCTTCAGTCCCTTCCTATCTTCTTGGGCCCTGTATAATAGGAAAAGAGGAGCCCTTGAAACAGGGGCCCAATCCGAGGCCATTTTTCCTGGAATCGCCCAACTGCTCCATATATACTCTCAGTTATCAAGTCGCCCAATTTCCAGTATTTTGATTCAGTTATCAAGCCGTCAATGAATGGCCAACTGCACCATATGTACTCTCAGTTTAACCATAACTTGCTCCATACCGTGTTGACCCCAAGAAGACATAAAAGCAACCAATTTATAGCTCCAAACTCCCGCTTCCCATTTCCAAGGGCCTGCTCATCGAGTCAAGACAGCACCATCTCAAAAGTCCTTTCTAATTTCCATTTCATCCCAACTTGATTCATCTATAGGCTAAACAAAAAAGAGTCATTGCCACTCTTTTCTATCCATGAAAATGCCCGCCAGAGCTAACAACTTTTTAGACTAATACGACTTGAAGTTCAGGATATCATGAGGATTTCAATTTCAAATTAGTGCCGAGCTGCAACACCTAATTATATATGAAGCCAAAACGATGTTTATAATAAAAGGACCAGAGAAAAAGACAAAATCTGCACAATCCTCGTTCTTGAGATTGTGGAACAAGGCGAGCCCTTCCTGTTAAGTAACTGTGATTGTCTAGTTTTAATCCAGTCGCATGCGGCGAATGTGCCCAGCCCCCCATTCAGGAATGTACATTACACAGACCTATCATCCTAATTCATTTTGGGGAAACAAGAGCAACATTCTTCAAACAACCAGATTACCCAAGCTGACATATTCTCTATAACCAGACATCATATTGTCACAACCACATGGTTCAAATATATTCCTGTGAGTATTCAGTGTTCAGATGCGTTATTTATGCTGTTTTATGGCAACAGTGTGTACCTATAGTAGCCAGGGCAATAAGGAACAATTCCTTTTTTACATAGAGCAATCAGACGGTAGGCCTGCGCTCGAATCCAGTGCCAGGGTCGTCTTGGCTGGGGAAAACATCAAGCCCGGTGACCACCGCATCAGGTGGGCCTCGGCGACACCTCTG
This sequence comes from Vachellia pachyceras, assembly GCA_025593235.1. Taxonomy (NCBI): domain Eukaryota; kingdom Viridiplantae; phylum Streptophyta; class Magnoliopsida; order Fabales; family Fabaceae; genus Vachellia; species Vachellia pachyceras. Next base: position 2,031 of record JANTPZ010009554.1, on the reverse strand, counting down.
CTCCATTTCCTGCACCGCTTCAGGGCTTCCGGAGAATATAGCCTCCACAGACCCATCCTTCCTGTTCCTCACCCAACCTTTCAGTCCCAATTGCGTCGCATTTTCAATGGTCCAGTTCCTGTACCATTACCCCTGAACCCGGCCCTTGATCACAACCCATCCTGCGCGCGAAATTCACTTAGATGTATTTGATAAAGAAATCCCCAAAAAGAAACTGCTGAAATTGAAGATTTAAGAGGAGCGGAAGCATACCGTCTTGGAGGGAAAGGATTGATTGGGTGCGGATGAAGCTTGAGGAGAAGTCATTATGGAGAGAGAACGTCGAAAAGAAGGTGAACTAGGTCGGCGCAGAGGATGAAGAGGAGGATGGCAAAGCGGAAGAAGAGGATAAAGAGAATGAGAGTGAGAATGAGGGAAATAGGAGAGTCTAGAAGCACCAACAGATTGATCCATATATTCCGGTGAATCCGAGAAGGAAGGAATCGAGGCCGGGACCGGACCAGCGTTGTCAGAGAGTGTGCAAGTGAGATTGTAGATGCCATTCGATCAGATTGACTTCAGATTCTCATATATAATTTACTGTGTGTTCTTGAGTTTTCCAAATGCTGACGTTTCATATCTTGAAGTTTTTTTTTTTGATACAACATATCTTGAAGTTTTCTTTCTGGTCTCATGCTTCCTGCCCATTCGAACCTCACATTTTGCCGTTCGGTGCAACGCACACAAACCAGCAAGCCGCGAGTCGTCGAGGCAACATATCTTGAAGTTCTGATAAGGGTCGACATGTTTTAAATGTGACACAAAAATAGATCAAAGTAGAAGATCCATGGACAAATTAACTCTACTCGATAAATCCGAATACTTACCACTAGAGAGTTGAGGAAGCCCAAAACAACCTTGTTTTCAGAGGTCAATATGCGTTCGGCGTCATCCAATGTAGTTATATTGGAAAAACCGGGTCCTATCTTCTTCTTAATCCAGGTTACTATAGCATCTTTGCTCCTCTGGCCACTGTTGAAGGTGTCACATATCTTGAAGTTGAAGGTGTGATTTCTGGAGAAAGGAAACGAAATCTCATGTTGGAGGCTGGAGAGGATCTAGGCCCATTGGATCTCGCCCTCTTCAGACAGGAGAGCCCAAAATAGGAATCAGGCTCTTCCCACGGAATAAGCTCTGAGGCCATCAATCTAACAAGCATCCAGGCAGGCCACAGGCAAAGGCCGATGAGTGAGTTTTTTGTTATCCTTGAATAAGCGGATTAAAAATAATAACCCACTTGTATAAAAATAAAATAAAAACTCTCACTCACAACTCATGGATTAAAATTTGAATCCCCTGTTAATCAATTGCTGAGGTGGTTACCACCAGAAAGTGGGTGGTTCAAGGCTAACGTTGACGGAGCTGCTGTTACTCATACTTCCCTTAGGGCAGGATGTATAGGTATCATCAGAGACCACTTGGACTCATGGATTATGGAGTTTACTGATACCTTAGGGAATTGTGAACCCCATGTTGCTGAAAAATAGGCTATTTACATGGGCCTCTAGATGGCCTATGATTATGGTTTCAAAAGGATTATCATTGAATTTGATGCAAAGTTACTGGTGGACAAACTTAATACAAATTATAATTCCACTAATTTCGATTTGCTCTTTGCAGATATCAAGAGGCTTATCGATAGAGACTGGACTGTTATAATACAGTACGTGCCAAGGGAACTGAACCGGTTGGCTGATGCTCTTGCAAAGGAAGCTATTTTTTTATCCAGAGTTTATTACTCTTGCCCACTCCACCTTCAGGAGTTGTACTCTAACGATCTGCTGGGTTCATACCCACCTCCTAGTTTTTTTTTCTTTTTTCTTGAGTTATTAGCTCTCGTGTAAAAAAAAAAAAATTGAATCCCACCTAGAGCTTGTTTGGAAGTTAGTTTGAAACCTAGGTTTCACAGATTCTGAGGCAAAACCTAGATTTTGAAAAGTGATTTATATTTGGGAAGTTATAGCTTTTACGGATTCCGAGGCAAAAAAGTAA
>JANTPZ010009553.1:0-10215 GCA_025593235.1 Vachellia pachyceras | reverse complement strand
ATTGCTATGGTCAGTTTATTCTTGCTGATATTCCTAGTGGGTGGTATTTTGGTTTCGTTCAAGTAAACTCACCTATCCTATAAGTTAGAAAGACAATTTTTTACGCTTTATGGTCATTATTTATTCTTAATTCCAACTATGAAACTCTTCATATTCTTTGAATGTGGGCAGATGGAAGAAATCTTTCATTCGTTTTAGACATATTTTTGGTCTGAATGAACAAGGAAAATATACAGAAATGCAAGTTCACTACATTCCTGGAAACCATGATATTGGCTATGAATACAACCATGCTTAAAGGCCAGAGGTATTTCAACATGTGATTACTCACCTTTTGATTCCCTTTTCAAGAACTACAAGCTGGCTTATGATGTTATATTTACAAATAATTATTCAGTTACCCTCATGTATGACCTTGGGCTATGATGGGCTTAAAGTACTGTGTCAAATCAATACCAAACACATGACTAAGATTGCTCCTATGTTTTAAGTGGACATATAAACAATCTGAGATCACCTTAGGGGTGGGCATTGACATTTTTGTGCCATAAGTTGTCAATCAATTTTATGAAATAGACTTTGCATGTTTCTATTACATTTATCTACACATTTGTATATCATTATAATTTGACAGAATTGCAATTAGGTCCCAAGTAAGGGAAAGAATATCTAACAAGTCCCAAATACTTGCCAATGAACAACTTTCACTTGTCATATAATTTGAGAGAATTGCAATAGGTTCCAAGTAAGGGAAATAATATCTACAAGTCCCACTGTCACTTGTCATTTGACAAGTGAAAGTGGCTCACTGGCAAGTCCTTGGGACTTGACATATATTATTTCCCTTAATTGGGAGCAAACTGTAATCTATCAGTAAATAAAATGAGGGAGGATCTAAGTTAGCCTTCAGCAAATTACTAAGAGGAAATGTTATATCCACTCCAATTTACATGACCTAGCTCAGTGTGAGCATTTAATCTACACTTTGCAGATATTTTCCTTGCTTTTGATTTAATGAATTAATAGTTTATCTTGATTGATTGAAAATATAAATAAAAGATTGAGAAGTATTTTTTCGTAACAAAGTTAAAAAAATGAAAAGGTGCAGTTAGAATAAGCCTGGCTGTTATAGGAGTTGGAGATGTTAAGTCTCTGTGACTGTTGGAACTAGCTATCCAGTTGAGAGGGGCGACAGGGTTAGGCTTTGAAGTTGAAAATTAATTTAAAAGTAGATAAATGGCAATGTGACATGGGCAATTTTGGCTAGAACTGTCCAATGTGAATCATGTGAAGGTCTTGTTTATTAAATGTGGTTTCACTCAAGTTCTGTCACAAGTGATTTTGCTAAAAATATTTCTTCGGCATTTTAATCTACAAGTTTTTTCATTTAAATTTTTTTACTTTTTGTCACTTCCATACAGCTCATGGATTATGGTATGAATTATCACTTATCTATTATTTTGCATATTTTATAATTTGTTTAATTCCTTTGTTTTCTTCTTTGCTTATTAATTTGGTAAATTACACAGGTTATCCGACGCTACGAAGAAACATTTGGAGTCAGGAACCATCGATTTGCAATTGGAAAAGTTGACTTTATTGCTGTTGATGCCCAAACACTGGATGGTGAATACTAGTCTCGCTTTCAAATTTTACATTTCATGTTCCATTCATTAATTTGTGCTTTGCATGCAGAATTTCTTAATTATGGTTACTGTTAGAGATATTAATCAAATCCATTAATAGGCCTTTGTTTTTCAGTTTTAGCTGTTGGTATGAAATGGTTGTTGGCATGTTGATTATCAAAACCTCAAACACTCTCTTAAGCAGAACAATCAATATTTCAACCTCTGATGAAATAAATTTATCTTTAGTGTATTTTGCTCTTCTTATTTATGTTATCTGAATATATAATTTTTAACCATTCAATTGAATAAGATACTTAAAAGTCATGTAAACTAGAAGAATTTTAATAACTGCAATTACTGAACTCATCATGTTTTTATGCAGGACATCCAAAAAAGCTTCTGGTTTCGGAAACTTGGGAGTTTTTGAAGAACTTCTCTGTTGGTGAGAATATGCATATATTATAGCGCATTCTTGGGATGGAGAGTATATGATCTATTATAATATATATTTCTCTGGCACATTTAGATGGTGAAGTGCATCCAAGAGTTCTATTGTCACACATTCCTTTATATCGACCGGATGATACGTACTGTGGTCCTCATCGTAATTCCCCCATCATTAATCAGGTAGCATTCCCCTCACCTTTTCTTTTATTTCTTTCATTTTTAGTTCGTCTTCAGAAAGTCCATCATATGTTTTGTGCACCAGCCCTTGTGATAAGTCTAGCATAGTGGTGTGTTTGAATGTTTCTCACCAGCCAATCTTAAACTTAATAACCAGTCTTTCTTTTGATATGTTCAGAGGGTATCTCGCACTTCTTCGGATAATGACATATGGTAAGTTACTCATCTCAAAAGCCATGCAGGAAAATTCTGAATTGCCTGAACAGATAACAAGGATTTAGTTGACAGTTAATTTGATCATACAGGTATCAGAATTATGTTTCTGAGGATTCATCAAAAAGCTTAATGGACACGATTAAACCTGTGAGTTATGGATATGCTGCCTGGTCTACCGTGCATAACTATTCCATCCTGATTTAGATATGTAACAAACATTCGTTGGCAAAAAAACAAAGATATGCAACAAAAATTTAACACAGTGAACTGGCCTGTAATAATCATTGATGGGGATTGATTAAGAAACTTAATGAACATGATCAAACCCGTTGATAATCTAACTGGGATTTGGGTGTGTAACAAAAGTTTTGCACTTGGTAGATTTGCCTATAATAACTGTTTGTTTGTTTTTTTCCTTCTGGTGAAAGAGAATAATAACTGTTGATGCAAGTTGTGTATTTCCTTTTTTCGGGGTGTTCCCCTCAAGTTGTGTTCATATGTATGTGGATTGCTCATTCTGAGTATACAGAGAAATGGAGACATCTTTTTCACTAAACGTTTCCTAACATTTGCAGAAGGTTATTTTGTCTGGCCATGATCATGATCAGTGCACCATTACTCATCAGTCAAAGTTTGGGCCTATTGAGGAGGTAAGAACCATACTTTTGCAGCTCAACATTCTCCCTAATGAAAAAGACAGCTAAATTGATAGTGGTGTGCAGCACACTCTAGGTACCATAAGTTGGCAACAAGGAAACTTGTATCCTTCTTTCATGCTGCTATCAGTTAGTAACTCGACTCTTCCAAATTCTTCCGCCCCAGAGGACGCTCTTTTGACTCACTTATGTTTCCTTCCAATGCAAACACACATATACATAGGGTAACGCTAAACACCAATAACCATGTTTAAATAATTTTATCTTGGCACTCAAGGCAGCATTTTGATGAATTTCGTCTTGCTGCAAATGCCAGGTATGCGGTGCTGTTTATTCTTACCTTTCTTGCCGCCCTTTTTTGGCCAACAAGTAGCACAAGCTTTTGGCATCAATGTTGGAGCCTAGTAGGCTACAGCAGACAACTTATATCTAGTGCCCTATTTAGCGGAGAAACAAAGGAGAAAGATGAGGATGCAAACTACGAATATGAGATGATGTGGGATGCAGATGGATCGATGCATCTTGTGAAGAAGCCCTTGAATGCATCTGTCGTGAATTCAACTGAACGGAGTTTAGGGGAAAGGTATGCCTGTTATTACTAAGTTGTTATGTTCTTTTTTTAATATAACAAAACTTTGGGTGAGTTAGATCGTGAAAGCTCACTATGATAAGGCCATTAGGCCCAAACAGTGTGTATGAAGTACAAATTGCCTACCAACAAAATCTTTAATTGACGTTGGGGTTTGAACTCACGATCTTATAGGTTATAGTAAACTTCTCATCAACTAGATGATATATTATTTGAGAGGCCCAGGGAATCCTATCATTCTTTCTAGACCTTGAATTCTTTAATTCCTGAAACTTCGTCATGTCTTTTGGTGTCAGGGGTAATGCAGTGATGCGGCCAACTGCAAGAAAGCACACTTCTCACGAAGGAGATGTCTCTGTGAATATGGATATGGCTTCAGGCAATGGATTTGATCCTACGGCCAGAATTCCTTCCAGAACGGGTAGATCAAAGACAATATTTATCATCCAAAGGTTGCTAAGGATGGTCCGAATGATTACAATTATTGCGGCTGTAAATGTCCCCATCTACGTGATGTTGCTCTATAAGGATTGGATTGACAAATGAAAATGAAATTAATATTCACACTGTTCTCGTTCAAGGTGGCTCCTAATTTCCAGTTAGAGGTATCGTTCAGACTGTATATCCCTATTAGAGAGTTCAAGTATGTAGTCTTCTAGATTTCATATACTGAATGAGGATTTTTGTATTCTTTTTTCCTGGGTAGTTCGAAAAACAATTTTTAGTTAGCATGGAACACATATTTAACTTGTCAATGACAGAGCATAAAGTTGACGGTCTTGTAACATTTCTGTCATACTTTCATCTGGGGCTCCAATGCCGTTTGCATATATTAATTTTTTTTTCTTGTTGGGCCAGCACAAACCAATTGGGTAGGATTTGACCATCGATAGATTATTATGCTTTTTGTGGCCGAATAGATTGGAAAAAGAATTAATAATGTTCAGAATTGAGTTAGTATAAAGTGCCAGTCTTCAGTTGAAAAGAACAAGTTCTTCTTAACGTAACAAATCAAAGTTTATATTTCTTGCAAGAGATGTGTTCTTGACACTGCTTTAAATAGAATTATTTTTGGATGATCATACATGCATTTATCAAATAATAATAATTTTCCTTTTACAAACCCCATCATGTTTTAACGTTCTCTACTATTTTTTAATATTATATGAATATATATAATTGGCATTCAAAAGTTTAAGATGTCTATAGCAATATAATTTATTCCGACGAAAAGTTCTTGAGTTTATAAATTTTGTTTTTTAAGAAATTAGTTAGATTTACAATTGTTCAATGGTTTAGTTAGATTTACAATTGTTCAATGGAAAAATAAGTATGAGACTATGAGCACATTTTTTTAAAAAAAGTATAAACAATTAAGGAATAATTAATGATAACTAATCTTTTAAGTATGTGTTCAAGCATTTTTTTGGGGTGTAAGTGCAGAGGTCGTATCACTTATGTCATTACTCTACGTGGAAAAGAAACTTCAACAAAGTTATTATACAAGTACTTTATCATTGTTGGAGGTAGTTTTATGAACACAGTAATCACTTCCCCGAACTCAAAACTAAGGTTTGCAAGGAAGTCAACATATGCATTACCTTCCTTGTAAACATGCTTAATATGTGCATACTCAAATCTATCTAATTCTAGTAATACACATTTCAACTTGAACAGGAATACATATCCTCTTGTAATCTAGACAACATATCGACTACTGCACTAAAGTCACATTTAAGAATTAGTGATCGTATACCAGATTGTTAGGTAGTTGCAAACCTATTATTACATCCCACATTTTATCTTTGATGGCTAAGCATGCTCCTTGCCTTCTTGAGAAGCCCTTGATCCACCTGCTATCACACCCTCTACTTAAACCTCCATAGCCTGCAGCTTGATTCTGTTTTCTTGATGCCCTATCTACATTCAGCTTTGCCCAGCCTTCCACTGGTGCTTGCCATCTAATGTTCCCCTCTTGCCTTCTTTGTCCCATGTTCCCATATCTCTTAGTTGCTTGCATGATATTCCTGACATATCTATCAATTATTTGTCCAGCTTGTTCAGGTATGTTGAAACCTTCAAACAGACTCCTATTCCTCCAATTCCCTAAAAACTAGTACACTACTCCAAACTTTGTACTCCTCATTGTATCAAATCTACTCATGTTCCATCTAAACCAGTCTCTATTTTGTACCAAATAGAAATCTGGTTCATAGTTTTGGACTCCCACTTGTCTCCATACCCTTTTTGCAATTATACAGTCTCTAAGCACATGCATAAGAGTTTTAACCTCATCTCTACGTTTATAGCATTTCGAGCATCCTACTAGTATTCTTACTTCTCCTTTTAGCTGCTCAAAGTCTGTTATGAGAAGCTAAACACAAGAAAACGTGGATCCTTTTTTTGTCCCTTCCACTTCTATTTTCTACTCCACAACCCATCCTTTTCGCCTTGTTCATTTTTCAACTTATTGTACATATCCACAACCACATAGTCTTCTTGCATATCATATTAGTACCCATTTGATTTTATCCTCCCCATACTCATATCTAGGGGGTGGCACTATGTATATTGATTCTCTTCCTTCTCCCGGAATCAGGTTCCCAGGGTCTTCCAATCCCACTCTCCATTTGAGTCCACCATTGCTTTTACTTTGCATTTTATATCCTCTTCATTCAATTTTTAGAGCACATCTCTTTCAAACTTATGTCACCCTTAAGCCAAACATCATTCCAAAAGCTGATTTTTTTCTCTATTTCCCACTTCCCGCCTCACATAGTTTGCTAATTGAGGCCATATCCTTGCTATATTTCATCAAACTTCGGAATCATATTTTTTGGCAACGCATTCAGTAGCTAGATTTAGGTTTCTGCCATATTTACCTCTTAGCACCAAGGAGCACAAGCTATTTGGTCTTGCAATTGTATTGCAACCAAATCTCCCTAAATGCGCTTCATTCATTGTTCCCATGTCTTTCAAGCCAAAGCTGCCTCTTTTCTTTGAAGTACAAAGAAGATTCCAGCTTATTGCATGCATTTTCCTCCTCTCCATATAAAATCTTTTTGGATCTTTTCTATCTGATGTCTCACACTTACTGGAATATGAGCTTGTTGCATGTGAAAAGTAGCCATTTGGCTTGTGACATATTGTACTAGTGTTAATCTACCGGCTAAAGATAGCGTTTGTTTTTTTTCATCCACTCAACTTGTCTTACATTTTGTTTATTATGAATTGGAATTTTTCTTTTGTACTTCTTCCTTTTATGATGAATGCCCCTAGCTATCTTCCCAAGTCTTTCATTTTTTGAACCCTGTCAAGTTGCATATTTCATTTTGCATTTGCCTCTTTGTTTTTCGAAAAATATATATTTGTTTTGGGGCATTTATCTTTTATCCAGAAATCTCACAAAATTCGTTTAATATATTCACCACATTACATGCTTGGCTCAAAGCAGCTTCACAGATTAGTAGTCCTCATTAGCAAATAGTAAATGTGATATTGCAACCCCTCTTCTTCACATCTTTAATGGAGACCGTTCTCCCAAATTCAAATTGTCTTCTATCATGTGTTACTTTCTCCATACCTAAGACAAATAAATAGAGTCAAAGGATCTCTTTGTCTTAGACTCCTCGATGGTTTAAATTATTCTTCCTTCTCTCCATTCCATGGATAGCCATAGTCGGAGTGCTAATACACATCTTAATCGCCTTGATGATATTATTATTAAACCAAATTTCCTTCAAAACCTTTTCCATATAACTCCAAGACATCATATCATAAACTTTCTCTAAATCTATCTTTATAGACATATATCCTTTCTTGCCCATCATTTTAGTCATGGAATGTACCATTTCCTTGGCCACAATAATGTTGTCTTGGATGTTTCTTTTCTAGATTGAAAAGGAGATACTAGTTTGTCCATTAAAAGCTTTAACATAACTAACATTTTTGTCAATCCTTTATATAGTCCGTTACATAGAGCATTAAGAACAAAAATCTAAGACTTCATTTTTGTCACTCACAAAGTACGCGACGCTTAAAGATTAAGAAAGACTGAAGGACTTCGGTTGTTGCGAGTTTTCGAATTTTGTATTTGCCAAGGTTTCTTCCATAAAACACAACGAAGCAGCGTTTAACTACGTAAGATCGCAGCAATTTCTCACACCGACATGAGATGTAAATTATATATTCCTCTCCCATGGATTATTATTTTTTAAAACATGATTACGGTTTATATATCTTGTCTACTATAGTAAAGTAGTACTGGTACAGATCAGAAAAGAGAGGAAAAAAGAGAGAGAGGATTATGATATTATTCAACAAAGCATACTGTGGTACATGATGCGTATTAGAGCTAGCTAACTAACATTGGTTACTGAACTATCTAACTAATCCTCATATTACTAACCCACTTTTACAATTTTTTTCCCGTATATCAATTACTTCCCCCCCCCCAAAAAAAACAACAAAAATCCTTGTCCACAAGGATAGTGTGAGAAGGTGGAGCTGCTGTTGAAAAATCCCGAAATTGTTCCTGAATGCGTTTCAGTACCTCAAAAGGTCCAAAGTAGCGAGCAGCTAGTTTGTGCAGAGATGAATTGTTGATCATGTTTTTACAGAAGGGATGAAGTTTTAGAAAAACCATATCTCCAACCTTAAACTCCCGTTCGTTGCGATGCTTATTAGCTTGCTGAACCATTCGGTGTTAGGCCTTCAAGATATGATTCTTTAGTAACTGAAGGGTAAGCTCACGAGACAAGCAAAGGCGATCTACAACATCACTCTTCGAATCTCCTGGCAGGTATGGAAGGTGAGATGGTGGAGCTACCCCGTAAACTGCCTGAAAGGGGGTCATACCAATGGCCGAATGATCATAAGTGGTATTGTACCATAACACTACCATCGGCAACCATCGTGCCCACTGCTTCGGAAAATCACCCGTCATACACCGAAGGTAGCATTCCAAGCAACGATTTAGCACCTCGGTCTGACCATCTGTCAGTGGGTGGTAGGGCGAGGAGTACTGCAACTTAACTCCATACAGACGGAATAATTCCTTCCAAAACTTACCACAAAAGATCGGATCTTTATCTGTGACAATAGATTTTGGGAACCTATGAAGTTTGATGACATTGTCCATAAAAGCTTGAGCAACATCTACTGCAGAAAGAAAAAGGGCGCTTCAAAGCCACAAAGTGCCCAACCTTGCTTAAATGGTCTACGACTACCAGAATGGTAGTTTTAGCATGTGACTTGGGCAACACACTAATGAACTCCAATGAGAGCTCAGACCAAACTTTTTTGGAACGATCAGTGGCTACAATAACCCAGGTGAGGCTACCGTTTCGTATTTAAACTCCTGGCATGTCTCACAGTAGCGGATGAATTCACGCACGTCTTTCTCCAACCCCTTCCAATAAAAGATTGCGGCTAAGCGTTTTAAGTAGGAGTCATACCGGAATGACCTCCTGTCACATCACCATGGAAGAAGGATAGGAGCTCAGCCCGAAGACCTCTGTCTGCACCCACCTCCAAGCGTTCCTTTTGTTTAAGTACTCGCTCCACCCATGAATGATGGGGATGCAAGGTCGGGTCCTGCTCTAGCTCAGTGATAAGCCGTTGTAATTGGTTATCAGTGGACCAAGATTGGCAAACCCTGGTATAGAAACCCAAGGGGGAGTTCACCCCTGAATTCAAAGAAAGCTCACAGCTCTCAATTCTCTCTTAATTCAACTCAAGTCTTCTCATTACAACACAAATGACCTCCTATTTATAGGAAAGGAATGGCCAACAAAGATGGAAAAAAGACTGCATGCGTTCACATGATTATTCAACAATGACTGCTCTTCCATTTTTTCTTCCTCTGTTTTTCAACATAAGCTGCTGTTTGTTTGTTCTTTCGGTGCTTCGTATCAAACCCTGTCACACAAATTCATTGTGTGTGATGTGATGGCATTAACCGAAGCCTTCTCCCGTCATGCAGAGCATTTGCAGCCACATTGTCCTTAACCTTCCTATATTCAATCTAGTACGTAAGGACCTAAAGCTTGTTGAGACATTTAAGCTTCTCAGGAGAAACTCGTTGTTACGGGCATAAAAGATGAAGTACGTGACTATGAAGAGGTTGTTACAAAGGGCATGAATCGAACGTTCTTGTATCCAAGCCATTTGCATCATATAGCTAGACTCGATGGCTTAAAGGCATCAACAACAGATTGAATATCATACCTAAGGCCACCAAGGAAGCAATGCATAACGACCTCCTCTGTAATATCCGCTTCAGTAAGGAGATCATAAAAAACTTCAACATACTCATCCACAGACCGGAGCTGCTATTAGAGTTGCTTGATTTGGACCATCGGATTGATATGTTTGATTGTTGTGAATCACGCTCCCATGTGCACAAAGAATTCGTCCCACGAGATCTCTTTCTCACATCGATTTTTAATAAAAGTAAGGTGCCATTTAAACGCATTGCCTTCGAGGCGGTTCAATCCCCATC
>JANTPZ010009552.1:0-12589 GCA_025593235.1 Vachellia pachyceras | reverse complement strand
TATGTGAGTCGTCGCGTAGAAGAACTTAATCTCACCATTCAGGACAGAAAGGTCGATGCTCTTATCGTCGAAACTTTTGGGCGACGCATAGAGAATCTGTTGTCGTGAGTATTGTTTTTTGTAGTGTGTGCTTCTCTGTTTTTTTTTTCTGTCATATTTTTAATTTCGAACAAGTTTTTTTTTTTTTTTGGGGTAAATGATCTGGTGTTTCTATCGTGGCGGTGTTGTTGTTGATCAAAATTTGCATGAATGTGGTTACATATAATATGTTAATATGCAACTATCCTCTACAGGGAAAAGTATCTATCTCTTTGTCATCAAATAGACAACGAAAATGTAGACTCATCGAATGGGTTGGATGAAGAAGAGAGTTCAGTGGAAGATGATACTTTTCGAAGCCTTCGTGCTAGCCCAGTTCATCATAGCTCTAGGGATCGAACCTCCATTGAAGACTTTGAAATAATAAAACCAATTAGCCGAGGTGCATTCGGACGAGTTTTCCTTGCCCGGAAAAGAGCAACTGGAGATTTATTTGCCATAAAGGTTAGAAATGGTTTCTTACCCAAAAAAAAAATTGCCTCAAAGGTTTATTTCTTTGACCGTATTCAAATTTCTTCTTGGCGCAAACTCATAAAATTGACAGCCACCAAAGAAGCCAGTGATGGAGTCAAGATTCCTGGCTAATATTTCTTGAGTGTAAGTTACAATTTAGGAATCAATAGGACATTTTGAGGATCAAATTATTTGTGACAACTTCACTGTTCCAAAACCATTAGCAAGTTTTACTGCAATTTTTTAAAATTTAACGTAAGGTAAGCTGAGTTCTAGGATTCATCATTGCTAAATCTTTATAACAAGGAACACAGTGATCAAGGCTAGAGGCATTGCTTGTCATATGGTCATTGACTCTAGAATCAACTGCCAAAGTTCTCCCCTGGGGCCTGAGAACTTAATGCAGTGAATTATTACCTGACTGAACCATGATTCCGACTCCAACAACATTTTCAGGCCGATGCTCATTTACAAATAACTTATGTAGCAGTGGTAACTGCTCCTTGCTGCACATATATCCATGTGTATGTTGCCTTGAAAATTGGCTGGTCTTCTATGCAACTTCTAGCTAGTCTCGTGGCAATGTTCGCACCAGAGGTTCAATCATTATATGTTAGCGCAGACTACTTGTTGGAGTACTTATCTAGCTAATCCTTGGAGAACCTAATTTCGTTTATTTTAATTCAAAGTATGTATGTATAATGATGTTGTACAATTGAAGTATTTTTTTCATCTAACATTGTGTTTTGGTTATGGTTTCACATTGTAAGTCTTACTCCCAAAGTAATTAACAAGGTGATTTGAAAATAATTAATATCTTCAACATTTTGTAGGTTCTAAAAAAGGCTGATATGATCCGTAAAAATGCAGTGGAAAGTATTTTGGCTGAGCGAGACATCCTTATATCAGTTCGAAATCCCTTTGTGGTGAGCAATGAGTAGGTCTTACAATTCATTATAAATATGACAATGTTATCCGTATGGATATAATAATCTAATATACGTAATTCAATGATGAACAGGTTCGATTTTTCTACTCTTTCACTTCTAGGGAAAACCTTTATTTGGTTATGGAATTTTTAAATGGCGGAGACCTTTATTCTCTTTTGAGAAATCTAGGTTGTTTAGATGAAGATATGGCACGTGTATATATTGCAGAAGTTGTAAGCATCCTAATCTTTGTATATTTTGTTATTCTTGCATTTATTTATCTGTATTTCAGTTCAGTTCTTAGAATGATTTATGGTTCATTCCTTTTCATTTTCTTTCCATCTTTCATTTGTGTTTGTGATTTTTTAACAGGTGCTTGCATTGGAGTATTTGCACTCCTTACATGTAATTCACAGAGATTTGAAGCCTGATAACTTGTTGATTGGCAAAGATGGTCACATCAAGGTCAGCATTATATAATTTAAATGCATTCAGAAACAAATATATATTTTTGTTTTTCTGTGGCTGTTTTTGGAGAACAATTTGAAAATAAGTGGCCTTTATAGTTTTCTTGGACAGGCTCCTTCTCTTGGATTTCCTATATTAGTCTTTGCAAATGTCTTCATTCTTTTAATTTGGACCTTACCATTGGCTTCCTTTGTCCTGTAAAGAATCTTGAAAATGTATGGATTTCTTCATTTTGATGATTTGGCTGCCATTTATGACTTTACTACCATCTTGAACTGTCTCTTAGTGAACCCCTTTGCAATCATCATTTATTAGTCTTTTCTCCAAATAACTGCGTTTTGGGAAGCTTACGTACTACTTTGGAGTAAAATTTTGGATAAAACAACAGTTTACAAGAAAGAACTGATTTCCAATCACATTCATGTCCCTCGTGCACTACTGGAGGTTAGTGTCCGCTTTTTAGGTGGCAATGACTGAATAAAATATCTGATACTCTTTAAAACTGTGATTCCATATTCCCCTCCCCCCACCCCCTTTCCCTTTTTCATGTGATATATCGCATGAATGCCCCACCCCTTTCCTTTTTTCTCCCCCTTGTTGAAAAACATTGGAATTCTATTTTTTGATCATTTTTGTCCCAAGAAAAATGTAAAGCGTTCAAGAATGTTATTACATGATTCTAAAGATGGTACCATTGATGTAGGGCCTTAGTATGCTGTTATTTCAGCTCTTCCAAAATTATATCTTGTAGTTCATTTCCTGGTATCAATTTGACTGTGCTTTGCATTGTGGTTGAACTGAGTGACTGTGAACACAAATTGAATGTGTGAAACTTCAAGAATAACATGCTGAGAGTGTGGAATTACATTACAGACTTCTCCCCTCAGTTTTTTGTTGCTCTTTCTCTTACCATTATTTCTTTTTTATCCATTTTCACCTCTACTAATTATCATATATTATATTGCCGTACGCGAATGAAAATAGTTGTTGTTGCTTCATATAAATTCTAATCCCTTTCATGACAGTTGACAGATTTTGGGCTCTCAAAGGTTGGTCTTATTAACAGCACGGATGACTTGTCAACTTCATTTTCTAGTGATGATCTCGTAGGAAATGATGAACAAAAAAAAGTTCATGCTTCAAAAGTGGAACAACATCAAAAGCAGTCAGTTGTTGGCACCCCAGACTATTTGGCACCTGAAATACTTCTCGGCATGGGACACGGTTTACTTTATCAGCTGTTTAAGTAGTACATCTTATTATTAAATAAAATGTTTTAGATCAGTGATTTCCTTTTTTTGCTTCTTTTGAATTTAATGTTTAATCGACATTCTTATTTATGCTATTCTTGCAGGTGCAACTGCAGATTGGTGGTCTGTTGGTATAATACTTTATGAGCTCCTTGTGGGTATTCCACCATTTAACTCAGAACATCCACATGTAGGTGTTTCTGATATAAAAACGTTTTATTTACTCTGTTTTCAAGTAAAATTTTTATTTTGCGTTACTCTTTTTATGGATCACAAATATTAAAGCATTGTTCAAATGACATCCATACAGGAATAGGAACAGCTTATTTTGTCAAAAAAATATGCTTAAGAGAACAGTAAAGCTAGGTAATATTTCAACGATTTGATTGGCAAAAAAAAGGTTCGACCACTTGGTAGTCTTCGGCATATAGTTGTACTAAGGTTTTCCTTCCCCACCTATTGTCACTCATTTTTCTTACAGCCTTTTAATCAGGGTAATGATTGTTGTCCACCATAACTCACTTATGCTTGATGTTAATTTGTTGGATCTTAAAGAGGTTTTAAAATTTTGTAATTTTATTATTTGAATGTGTGTGTGTGTGTGTTTGTGTGGATGGATGGCTTAAAACTAATTCTCATGGATTTTGTACGGCAGGAAATTTTTGTCAAAATAATTAATAGAGACATACAGTGGCCAAAGATACCTGAGGAGATAAGCGATGAAGCATATGATTTGATTGACAAGTAAGCATTCAAGAATTAGACATGCGCATCTATTTTACTGGGTAAAAGGATATGCTATATTACCATTGTTGTTTGTTGATCAAGTGTTGGGATCCCTTGGTTTTGACATGCTTTCCCTTCTGAAATCCCACGTTGTTTGCTTGGTGATTTCATCCCTTTATGTAAATTTTTTATATCCTATTATGTTATTGTGATCAGCCCTAATCATCTCTTTTGTCACGTATATTTTTTGTCTTTATAGTCTTTACTTTGTTGTATGATATTGTCATTTAATGTGAATTCTTTTTTTTCCTGCTTGTTCAGACTCTATTATTTTGCTTCCTTTATATGTTTGCTGTATTGCTGCTACTTTTCTGGAGCTAAATCGCATTTTTTGTTGTCATCTGCTTCCTCATATGATTTCACCTTCTCCCATTAATAAAAAAATCACTAATTATTTCCCAAAAATCCTTAATTGTTTTTTCTTTGTGCAAGACTGGTGTGCAGGGTGGACGATTTGCACAAGTCATTAATCTCGAAAGTCTTTATGATCTTCCACCTCCTACTCCCGTTGTCTCTTTCCCTTCATATCTTGTCTATAGTTCCTCATCCTTACCTAGCCTGTCCAAACAGAAGATAGTCCCTTCCTCTCCTACTTTGTCTCCTTTTGAACCTGTTCATTTAGATGTCTCGGGTGGATCTTTCTTTTGTCTCTTCTCATATTTCTAATAGTTTGTGATAAATGCTTTCCCGGAACAGTTGTTATTTTTATGTGTTTGTTATGTATCTTATTTCTATCATGATTTTATATCTATATTATATGTCATTTATGTAATATATTTCTATGTGTCTTTGTGTTGTTTGTGTTGTATAAGTTGACAAATAGGATTGTTCAAAGCTTCTGAGTAATCCCTAGTAATGACTAGGACCATATGTTGTCAGGATAGTGCAGAAAGCACCAACTTGCAGCATAGTAACAAACCCTGGCTCTGCAGAGGTCCTCATGGATATTGGGCATATTTTTCATATTTGAAAATTTGGAATCAGATTGGAAGTGACTAGAATTTGGTTTTTTGGTTTCTCGCCTTCGCATCTGTCACTTTTATCAGTGGCCACTTTCATTGCATTTGGCTATTTGTTTAAAATTTTAAGGTTTTCTCTTTATTCAATCCTTTTCTGCTTAAAGTCATAAACAATTTGGCTTCTTCATATCTATCTTATGCATTCACAGTTTTAAGGAACAATGTTTTTTTTTTGGTGAAGAGTTTAAAGGAACAATGTTACTCCTTCAAAAAAGTCTTCACTAAGGATTCTTCAGTTTACCACAACAAAACGAAGTTATTGAACATAACAGTTACTACGCATAGTCATAACGCATCCAGCCATTTTTTTTAAGTGATGATATTCTTGCTGCATTTTGTTTAAATTTTTTAAGTGATGATATATTTTATAATCAAATTTCTAGTCCCCTTCTGTTTCCTGATTGGCCTCTTCATCTCCATATCTTCCTTGTATTTTTGATTGGATATGGTTTGTTCATGATCTAACCCTAGGTGGTGTCAAGTCCATCGAATGCTGATTTATTCACCCTCAAAAATGTATTGTTGCTACTCATCAGACACTCTGCTACTCGACCTCTGTGAATGAGACAATCTTTGAGACATCTTTGTGCTTCTCTTCTGGCATTGCTAATCATATATATGTCTGAAGTTCTCCCAATTCCTTACAGTGCTTCTCTTAAAGTCACTCATCTTAATTCCTTTAAGACTTATCACCATCAACATGCTCTGATCCTCCTGCAGACTCTGTTGATTTCATGTTGACTCACCACCTATTCCAACAGCATCCCCTGCTTTCACCTATTAGTTCTCCCATTGCCATCTAAAAAGGCATTTGCTCAACTTGTAAGCTGTACCCCTATTATGCTCTTGTATTTCCTTGGATTATGTTTCTGTTCCCAACACTATGGGAAAGTGAATTCCTTACAAACACAAGGCCATTATAAGGCAATGCAGTATTGTATTTCTTTTCTAGAAAACAGCTTTTTTCACAGGCAGAACATTGCATATGTATGAGTGATTTAATTCACACTCACACACACTTGCACAGGTAGTGGGAGGTTGATGTGTAGTAGGACTGTGTGACTCATGATTTTTGGCCAATTGCAAGTCTATGTTTTCTTCATTTACTGACTTCTCCTCTTTCATAACTATGCTTCCACTGCCAATTGCAAGTCCATAAGTGTTGTTAGTATCCCTTTTCGGTACAAATGATATAGGTAAAGGCTTTTTTATGAGGTTACTTCTCTCTGGTGCATCTTTTTGTGATGGACCATATATGTTCTCGTTTCTCCGATTAATTGAGTAATCAAACTCATGGGAAGACTGAAATCTTTTTGGTTATTGATGAACTTCACTGAAACTCCATAGTGGCTGTTCCATTCTAGTTTCTAACCGCTGATTCTGTTTCCTTAACTCTTCCTTTTTGTCAAGAAGCCGTTCAGAGACTTGTATAAAAATTACACTTCAAAGCGATTCCTGCTATTTGTAGTGTATCCTGCCCATGTACCTCATATTGCCTGCCATTTAATTTAAAACTCATTGCCTTGTGAAAATATTTATCAAACAGGATCTTTTGGTGAATCATATTTACAAAGGGCAGTCGTTGATAAAGCACAATGACATTCGATAATCCATGTAGCAAACCCAACTTTTTTGGGTAAGGAATCTTGCTGTGGCATCCTCTGTGAACATACTTCATGTTTACAGTAATCTGTTCCTCTTTGCACTGCTACTTTAACATCTTGGATCTACTTTGAATTTAACCTCAGCTTCATAGGCATTGCTCAATTCAGAACGCCATGTGAACTTCCGCTATCTATGAGTAAAGGTCCAATTGCTTTGCGGTAAAACAATCACCTTAACACTGGAATACCCCTCATGTTTTTTTTTTTTGCCAAGTGAATACCCCTCATGTATTGCTTTCTTGTATAATATTTTTTGTACAGTGATAGCCAACCTTAATGATCATTGTGGTATCTGCCGGTAAATGCTTATTATATTTTAAACATTATGATTTGTCTTGGTATATTGAGTATGACCGCAAGTGTGTTCTGTTTCAGATTACTTACGGAGAATCCCAACCAAAGATTGGGAGCAACAGGAGCTGGTGAAGTAAGTACATGTCTGATTAGAACAATATGTTATGTTTAGTGGTGCCAATGATCATTCATGACCATAAGACCACCATAACCCAACATTTTTATGCCTCGGTCTTATCCAGTCATCTAGATTAATAGATATATCGAGTGCCTAATTATACAAATTTTCTAGTGGGTTTTAGAGAGTCAACCCATGACTAACCATTAACCCACTCGTCATTACCTCATCCTTTTTAATCACACTATCTTTATGGCTGAGTAATACATTTATATCCCCAAAAATATCTAAGTTTTTATAATAAAAAAGTTTGAAACTAAAATACATAAAATCTAAAAGAATAAATATACATGGACATCTTAGGAATTTTGTTGTAATTGTACATCTTTCTCCTTTATTTTTCAAAACATGCTTACCTTTCTTGAATGGTAAATTACATAGACCTTCCAGAGTTTTGCTAAAATCAAATGGCTCTATTATCTTCTGAAATCTTGCACCCTCTCTTGAAAACCTGGAGTAATTGCATAAACTTTCATTATGTTTTGTTAAACTTACTTGGATTTCCCTTGTAATTTTTGGGAGGTTTGTGTATATATTAAAAATATAAAGGAGGTCTACGGAGGAGGATGCTTGTGTTACTTTTGGTTTGTATGAAGGAGATTTGTCAGTGTTAGAAATAAGAGGAGATATGTTATTTTAACAAAATTTAGAAGAGGTTTGTATTGGTTTAATTAAAAAAAAAAACAGAGAGAGAGAGAGAGGTCTATGAATCCACCCAATATAATCAACTTTATGAACAATATTTGGTAAAGGATCATTTTTATTTAATTAATTGAATGATTCAGAAAAAATTAAAATAATGAGAAAAATAATTAAATTATAATGAAACATTGCAATTAATGATTCCGCTTTCAAAATGGATACAAACTTAGCTATTTAACTTTATTAAAACCAAATCTAAACCCTTAGAGTTTGCTACCCGTGGGCACATGTTCTTTTACTAAAAAAAAAATGTAACAACTGTTTTGTTTTTTTGCAGGTTAAAAGTCACCCTTTCTTCAAGGATATCAATTGGGATACCCTAGCAAGACAAAAGGTCATCGTCACAATTTTAATTATTACCACATTTATATGTTTATGCAATATTTATCAGGAAAATTTTAGTTAATGATCCATGTGAATTGGTAATTTCTTACAGATCCTCCATAATTAAAAATTTTCTGAAGGATTAAGCTACCAGTGGAGCTTTTCAAAACTACCACTGACGCTATCTGTAGTTAAAAATTCAAAACATGCTTGTAATACTACGACGATCAGGTTGTAAATCTTGAAAGCACCAGCAGACATAATTAAAAAAATCAGTGATAACTTTGATAGTTAAATTTTTTAGGGGTCTTTAGTGTAATTATTATCTCACGGATCCATTGGTAGAATTTACCCATATTTCTGAATTATGACTGCTTAAATCTATCCCCATTGTCCCCAGGCTGCGTTCATACCATCAGCTGAAAATCATGACACAAGTTATTTCATGAGCCGCTACATATGGAACCCAGAGGATGAACATCTTACTGGAGGCAGCGACTTTGATGACCTGACTGATTCTTGCTTCAGTGGTTCAGGCAGCGACTTTATAGATGAAGATGTAAGATCACTTTCTTTCTCCTATAGCCCTAAAGTTTAAACAACTAGTTGTTGTTCCAGCTTGATCCCAAGTTCATAATACTTCTATTTCAACATATATTTATGGTTTAATACAATCATTAGTTCCACAAGTTTAAAACTTGTGGTTTTTGTCCTCTAAGGGCAAAATGATCCATATTTTTTTTATTAGATTCATAGGTATCAATGTTTTAAATAAAATAAAACTTAAGAGATTAAAACCATTGATCTTAAACTTAAGGTATCAAAACTAAAATGGGGCCAAACTTGAGGAACAAAACTTGTATTAACCCTATATTTATTCAGTAGACATGACATTAATTCTTGATGTTATATTGGGAAAACGGACACAGATTCCGATGTACTTCATGTGAGAGGAATTTTGTCTCGGCTTGCGTGAGAATGGGTTTTGGGAGTCAGAACGAGATTTCCAACAGGAAACCAAACGAAGCTACTATGTGTTTCTGTTTGTCTGTAGATTAAGTATGAAAGTTTTGTTCCATTGCATGTTAAGCTTAATTAACATGAAATAGAATGGTTATTTTTGGAAGGAATGTATCTTCTTGTTCAAGTTTTAAGAATGTAAAAGTTAGCTGAAATAAAACATTGGAGTTCTCAAGTCTGTTCATAAAGATCATCGTCATTCATGGTGTTCATTTCGTTCAACAACTCAAATGGCGCAGTTTGCCCAGCCAACTCGTGCCAGTCTGGGATGAATTTTTTTTTTTTGGGAAAAAAAAAAGATCATTTGGCTAAATATTTGTTATTGCAACACACTTTTCTGATTTTACAATATGATTGACCAGGGGGATGAATATGGTAGCTTAGCAGATTTCAGTGTACCACTTCCTGAAGTGCAGTACTCATTTAGTAATTTCTCTTTTAAGGTAAGACTTGCTTAACATTGGTTTTCTCTAAATTATTAGGATTTATGGTTATATTTTATTTGTAAATATTTGTATTTAATATATTATTTTTATTTCTTGTATATCCGTATCCTTGATCATTTTGGCCCAGATTGATTAGACTCTGTCGTATATATCCCTCGTTCAGAATCAATGTAATCCAATACACAAGAACTTGATTTGAATTATTATGAACTGTTTGCTTTATTATCTAAAAACAGACCCGTTTGTTCCTTTTCCTTTACCTGTTACTCCTTTACATTTTTTATTTTAAAATTTGGTCTACTTGAAGGAAAGATCATGTGTTTGAACCCAAGATTTCTACTAACTATTTGCATATTTCCACCACTAAATAGGACCTGCTTCTTTTTCTATGATTGTCACGATATATGAAGATGATATTTATTTTTCTCAGTCGAATGGATTGAATAATTCTTTTTTTTTTTCATGTTTGATTTGTTCGATTTACAGAACTTGTCTCAGTTAGCATCTATCAATTATGATTTGGTGATCAAGAACGCCAAAGAATCATCTGATGACCCCAAGCCATCTGCTTCGTGACAAATCTGGAGGGGTTGTAAGTTCCATCTTGCAACTTCGTGATAAATTTTAGAAGGGACTTCAAAATCGGGTGATTCCTAAGAGGGAAAAAAATGTTATGAAAACTTCTCTGAGGGAGCATACACTGGTCCAGATTATGCGTTTCAAGTTCTCGGTGTTAATCCCTCAAAATATGGGTCTTCAAAGGCAATGTGACGTGTGGCTTAAGATTAGAGAGTTAATCACTTCAATATAGAGATTAGAAAGCGAAACTGCTGGTGAATACTTTCTTTCACAAACGCACATAAATTGGATGTTCTTCTTCTAGCAGCCTGGGGTTTAATTATTTCTTTCGGTAAAAAACATTAAATGTATTATTAGGGTCAATATAAATCAGTGTATATCAGAGAGAAAAGGAAGTAGAATTCAGGTAAGTATTATGCAGATGCAGTAGTTTGTTATATTTTTATGAGTTTCGTGACATTGAATTTTAGTATTGGGAAAGTGTTAGACAACTTGAAATTCAGTGACAATATTATTGAAGTTCAAGTTGTTTGATACTTGTGTTATACTTGTGGGAAGATTCTCTGTTTTTTTTTTTTACGTACGCCATATTCTATTGTGTGAATTTTAAAGGTGTTAGAAAATATAACACCATGTGCTATGCCTTCCAAATAAAGGGTATGCATCTTTTAGTTTTCCAACTGTTTAGAAGGACAACAGTAGTTTTTCATTTATACTGAAATTTATATAAGGTCAGATTAGGATTTTCTTACCCTCCTCATCCGTACTTAATAAAAGAATCGGTTAACTTGCTCCGTAATATTAAATAGGTTAATTAATTTATATAGTTATAATTTTTAAACTAATTTATTTAATATATAATTTAATTATACGTATAAATATTTCAGAATATATATTATAATTAAATAATATATTTATTAATCTAATTGACTTTTTTGGGAGGACAAATGAAGCTAATTATTTTTTATATTTATCATTTGTTTAAACTAATTTGCTTAATTTATAGATATATATATAATCTAATGATACGTATAAGCTTTTCAAAATATATATTATAATTGAGTAATTTGTTTACCAGCTTTTTTTATTTCCCTAAAAAGTAAATCGACTTTTATATTAAATATCGGAGGTAGCATATTTTTACAAGTGAAATTTTCGAAGTTAATTTTATTTCTCAAAAAAAGGAAGATAAAGTTAGTGTTTGAGATTAGAATGTGATATATTAAGAATGTCATCTTTTGCTAATAATTGATCTAGTTTATATTAATGAATGTCATCTTTTGCTAATAATTGATCTAGTTTATATTAATGTGACTTTGATTAAAAAAATGTGGCTTACACTTAAAAGAAGGTGAATTCAAATCCTATTATTGTTGTGGGAATTTCATTCCCTGTAGGTATTTTTGTAAATGTTTTTTTAAGCTTTAAAGTCTAGCCCAACTCTAAAGAATATTTTAGACATAATTCACCATGTCTTTTTTTTTTTTGCCAACGACATAATTCACCATGTCACCTGACTTTTTAAGTGATATCCTCTTCTCAATGTGAAATTTGAATATCTTCGTAACTTGGTTTAAATTTCATTGGATCATATTTTTCAAATAGAAAAATCATGAGAATTAGTGGCTCAAAACATACCATGTTTACGAGTTATCATCTTTTCGATCGGTCCCGTTTGGTTGAGCTTATCGGAAGTTCAAACGCACATTCAATAATGCTTTTCCATGAAATGAGATAATCTCCTTTACACATTTACCTCGATTTACGTAAAAATGCTTCTCTACCGCATTCTCAAACGGGTCCAATACATAAAATTCAAGCAAACCAATTCACAATAGGAAATAAGTTCTAGTTATTATCTTCATTTGTAGGCCACTAAATTGTTGACTTATTAGAGCAATCTACATTTGTGGGGTACAAAATCACATGAATTGAAGGAAGGGAAAAATCAATCATGCAATTAATTCTCTAAATGGATTGAGTGAGGAATACCATGCTCTTTAAAGAGATCAAGAAAATATCGAATCAAGATTAGGGTACGATAATCAAGTGGTACAATAGGAAAGTTAACAAGATAGCATACTCTACGATGAAACACACTTTGAGCATTGAAGAGAAAATAAGCTCATTTAGGGCTTGTTTGGAAGCTATTCTGAAAGCTTTTACAGATTCCAAGGTAAAACCTAGGTTTTGAAGAATAGATTTTAGAAAATAACTTTTACAGATTCCGATAAAAACTTAGATTTTGAAAAGTGATTTATATTTAGGAAGTTATTAAAAAAGTGATTATGAAAGATGAGAGAGAAAGAATGAAAATTAGGAAAGAGGAAAGAGAAGAAAGAAAAAGTAGGAAAGAGAAAGAAGGAAAAAGTATGAAA
>JANTPZ010009550.1:0-11473 GCA_025593235.1 Vachellia pachyceras | reverse complement strand
AAGAGAGATGGGTTTTCCCATCTGCAAAACATTAAACTACCAGATTTTGGAGAATGGTCATCAGCTTCAGAAGATGCTTGCAAAAGGCAGTGCTTGGATAATTGCTCTTGTATCGCATATTCCTATGATACTGAGATTGGATGTATTTCATGGGGTGGGAATCTTACAGATATACAACAATTCTCAAATGGACGGAATGACCTATACATCCGTTTAGCTTATACAGAACTTGGTACTTCACATATTAATTCTTTTTGTCTGGATTGAATTTTGGGTAAACTTTCTAGTTTCTTCTCTTTCTTTGAATGCAGGAAAAGAGAGTGATGTAAACAAGAATAAGAAGAGAGTTATAATGGTCATCATAATTGTCATTGCACTAATAGGAACCACTGCCATTGCCACTAGCACATATTTTTTACTGAAAAGGAAAGCTAGACACTCAGGTACTATGACATTTTGCTTCATCTCAGTTATTTCAAATGTAGCAATATTTATTTCGTTTTATACAAGATTTTTTCAGAGGCAAATTTCTTATGAGTAAAAAGTTGATTTTGGTAATCTGTGTCCGTATTTCTTACTCCCTATACACCTATTTTACAAATCCTAATTTTGATTTCCATTTTGTCCCTAAATACAAGTCTTGAACCAAATTTGAAGATACTATCAGTACTTTTTTTAAATAATACCCCTGGTAGAAAGTAAAAGTAATTTAAAATAGTGGGCCATAATAGCATTAAATGAAGGCAAAATGGAAATAAAAAAAAAAAAAAAGCAATTCTTGCATAATACCTACATGTTGATTCTTCATTGGTTTGTGTGTTTATTCCTATAAGGACTTATAAATAGGAACAGAGGAAGTGCACCACAATTCCATGTCTTTCATTTAATTGTTTTCAATCAATATAAAAATGGAAGGGAAAATGATTCTTGTGGTTAAACACAGGTGTTTTTTTTTTTTTAATGTGTAGGAAAAATAAGTGACAGGATTCTGGGGGAACTGTCAGAAGTTAGACAACAAGAGCTATTAGAATATGATTTTGGAAAGTTAGCAAATGCAACAAACAATTTTCACTCGTCTAATAAACTTGGGCAAGGCGGTTTTGGCCCAGTGTACAAGGTACAATCAATCATTCATTAAATGTTAATCAATTTCAAATAATTAGCCTGTAACTATAATCTCTTGCAAATTTTGTGAAGGGCAAATTGCAAGATGGCCAGGAAATAGCAGTTAAGAGACTTTCTAGAGCATCTGGACAAGGAGTGGAGGAATTTATGAATGAAGTTGTTGTTATTTCAAAGCTTCAACACCGTAATCTTGTAAGACTTCTAGGCTTTTGTATTGAAGGAGAAGAAAAGATGTTGATCTATGAGTACATGCCAAATAAAAGTTTGGATGCATTTATATTCGGTCAGTTCTATTGATCCCTTATTTTCTAGCTATCAGAATTCAGTAGCACATTATATGTTTAGCATCTACTATATTCAGAATCAATAGAATAAGAGGGAAAAAATATGAAATATGTAACAACCCTAAGCTAGTTGATTTTATGCAGCATATTCAAGTTTGGGAATTATTTATGTTGAACTGAAACTAATATTATTGTTCATTCAGCTTTCGAAGATCCAGCAAAACAAAAACTCCTAGATTGGAGAATCAGATTTGGCATAATTGATGGAGTAGCTCGTGGGTTGCTTTATCTTCACCGAGATTCTAGATTAAAAATTATACATAGAGACTTAAAAGCAAGCAATATCTTGCTAGATGAGAATTTAAACCCAAAAATATCAGATTTTGGTATGGCTAGAATTTTTGGAGGGAGTGAAGACCAAGCTAACACAAGAAGAGTTGTCGGAACCTAGTAAGTGTTTGTTCCCCACTTTGTAAAGTAGCATATTGTGAAATATTATAAAAGTTACTGGTTCACAATATTGCAGTGGTTACATGTCACCAGAATATGCAATGCAAGGATTGTTCTCAGAGAAATCAGATGTATTTAGCTTTGGAGTCCTAATATTGGAAATTGTTGGAGGAAGAAGAAACTCTAGCTTTTATAATGATGAAAATTCTCTCAGCCTTTTAGGATTTGTAAGTATCTTCCATTCATCTCCATCCTGAATGAATAAATACAAGTTTTTGTTGGTTGTTGTTCAACCAACTCTCTGATTACATGGCTTTAAATGCTAACACTTTCTTGTTCTCTTTTTTTTTTTTTTCTTTTCAACACAATTTAGGCATGGAAATTATGGACTGAAGAGAATATTGTACCACTAATAGATCCAAAAATATTTGATCCACACTTAAAGAAGGACATTTTGAGATGTATACACATAGGACTTTTGTGCGTGCAAGACCTTGCAAGAGAGAGGCCAAGTATGAGCAATATAATATCTATGCTCAATAGTGAGATTGTGAAACTTCCAATTCCAAGGCAACCTGCATTCATCCAGTGGCAGAGTATATTTAATTCAATACCCCATGAAGAAATTCATGGGTTATTCTCAAACAATAATGTTAGTATTACAGACATAAACGGTAGATAGTTACTGATGCACCCGTAACTAATAGACCCACATTTAATGGGCCAAACCCAAGAGAGGAATTTGTGAAGTTTGTGTGTGTGCATGAGAGAGAGAGAGAGAGAGTATGCGATGTATACTTTTGGGCCGAGGGGTTTAGTGTGGGGAGGAAAAAAACAGTGAGTATTGTGAGGGAGATACTCTCGAGATCAAGGGAAATAGGGAGCGTGTGTGGGTGTTTGAGTTTTGCTCAAACATCCTATTTTCCATATACTTGTAGCCATTCTAGATTAGTCTTACACTCTTCTAGCTTTCCATCTTATAATACTATTTTAGCATCATTTACTTCATTTATCTGATCTAAAATATCTCAAATTTACATAAGTAACTTAACTTTGTTTCCTAGTTGTACATGATTGTATGAATAGTAGCACTTCTTCATTTTGAAGCCTGGTAAATCCTCTATAGATTCTACCTGACGTTTGGTACCTATTAAGGACTAAAAGATTGTTCAGTACAATGCGCTAGGGTAAAAAAAGCCTACTGTCCTAACTTAAGAGTATAATAATAAATTATGTGGAAATAATATCAAACTTAACAATCAATTTAAAAAAGTATTGCTATTATAAAGCAATGAAGACTTTCGAATTTTAACAAACTAAGAATGTACAGATGACATTAGTCTTATTTGAAAGGTTTGGGCTTTACTCAAAAAAGTAGTAACATTAGGTCTCATTGAAATATCATGTCGATTTGCTTGATTTCACTAGATTCCAAACTAAATGCATATCAAGATCTATAAATTTCAAAAAGGAAAGATAAGTCAAAATTAAACTTTGATTTAGCTAGAATTATTATGTGTGTGTTTGGGAATTCGTTGAGAGAAAGGAGTTCACAGCTTTCGAGAAAAATTTACATATTTCGAGATGGTTTTTATGGATTTCAAGATGGTTTTTACATATTTCGAGATGATTTTGTCTTGGCTTATGTGTACCGTTAAGGAAATGATGTTCGCAAACAAGTACTATATCTAGTGAAAATGAAACCAATGCCATATAATAGATGTTGGCAAGAACTCCCAATTAAGAATGTGCCAGAAATTATATTTGCCAAACTTGTATATTATTAAACTTTGGTGCTTGATCTTGCAAAGCTGATAGCTTTATGGCTACCAATGATATTATGCGATCTCCCACATCGATGCAATATCTCTATAGCATAGCCTCAATCAAATTTCAGAAGCCATTGACATGCAAGTGTTTAAAGGATATATATGACAAACATTGAGAAGTACTGACTTTTAGGTACCTCAGTATGTGTTCAAAATGCACCTCAAATGGGTTTTGCATGAGCTGACAGACTTTGTTAATGTGCTAGAAAATGTTGATGCAACTCATACTATGAAGCCACCAGTAGATTGGGATATTACTGTAGTCTCACCTATCTTAATGTTTTATCGTCTAATGACCACAAGATTTTCTGAACATGAGATTTTTTTTCCTAACTGTTTCACCAAAGCTGAACTGTTTTATATATCTAGATTTTATTGTATGAAATGATCAGGAATGCAATCGATTTACAAAGCAAAACGAGAATCACATCAATAAACTCTTTACTGAATCACAATTACTCCTGACATACAATTGAAATGTTGTCTAAAGTCAAGCAACCAAGCAACAAGTAGTAAAGGAAAGCAAGAACTAAAGGAAACTACATAAATCAACTAAGCAGCGTTCACAAACAATCAAGGTGATATGATATTATAATGAATGAATAACAGAATTAACAGAATGGGCAGTTACAGAAATGAGAGACAGTTAGGAACATTAGCCTATAGATAGATGTTAACTACCCATTTGTAACTCAGATCACAACAGATATGGCTTGGTGCATTTTCTTATTTCTCTCTCCCTCGTCCCCTCTTTTTCTCTCTGTCTCTCTTTGATTTCTTTGTTCATCCCTCTCTTTCCCTCCTTCTCTCTCGTTCTTATCCACTTTACATGACAAAAGGCAACCCATGTTTATTAATCAATGACTATTCTAGTTTAAACAGTTGGTTTTTATTTGTTCTCTAGTCTTGAGATCTGCAATGTGCATATATGTCTTCTGAACCCCTTATATCATTTAGCTGAACCCCTTATATCATTTAGCTTAAGATGACTTTGTATGTTAAGAAAACCAAGCCAATCAATGAATCAGTCAAGGTATAAATTCACAATTTACTTGTCCGACCATTGTCAAATATGTTTTTATTAAATTAATATATTTTAAAGAGTATACACTCCAATAAAAATTTAATAATTATCCATGATTAAAAAGGGGCATTGTTCATCCATATTATATTCTCTTGAAAGTAAGTTATGATACACAAAATTCAATTTTCCTAATCTTCATTCAAATCAAAAACTCATAAAATAAAAATATTGTTAACATGCCTTCTCTGGTTATAAACATACATGCCCACTTACATGTACAAACAAATAATAACCAAAATTTGAACAACCCAAGGCAAAATAGTTAAATCATGTGAACTACAGGCAATATGTTGAAATTGGTTTTGACCGTTACAGAGTTAAAGGGAGTATAAGCCAAATATGATGCATTTTATCAACTCATTACAGCAACCCTAAGCCAAAATCCCAAACCATATATATTAAAATAAAAAACAGTCTAATCAAAATTTCGTCCAGGCATGCACATCAACCAACATAAATTCAACACATTCCATCATTTAACCTTCCTATATCAGCTCCAACTAATCAATAAGTCAGCAACAAAGTTGAATACTGAGCCAAGCCAATCCTTCTGGCAAACCCAGAAATTTTTATCTTTATTTCCACAGTTCACACCTAACTTTTAGCAAAATAACAAGCTGTTGGACATAAGGGTAATATTGACGTGTGGGTTGCTAACCATGTGAGTGCGGGTATTTGTGGTAGTTTGGTATTGACAGTTAGGGAGAAAGGAGGCTATATAGCAGTGGCTTTGGCTGTAGAGAGGGCATGGAATTAGTGAGTGAGTGATATTGGGAGATTTTCCCTGGTTTATTGCGAGAGTGTTTAGTTAGATAAAGTCTTACACACTGTGGAGGAATTTTATCATTCAGTAATACTATTTTCAGTAGCTTGATTCCATCAAAAGTATTAGAGCCTTTATGATCCATGGGGATTTTACTCGATTCATTCCTGTGCAATGGAAGTTGGAGAAGTGCTTAACGCATATAGACAACGTAATGGATGGTTTAACGAAGTTGAAAGAACAATTGTGTGAGATTATGTCCGAGCTTCGCCACATCAGGGACTGGTTCCAAAAGGAGAAACAAGAGAAGACACCTGTGCCACAATTGAATTCAAAGGCAAAATTGAAAGAGGGCGATGCCATAACAACGGAGAAAGAGCAATACAATGACGGAACTGAAATTGAAATTGCAGTTGTAGAAGCTAAAGTTGCGATCGAGTCATCACACAAGCAAACATCTCACGCGAACAAACTTTAATCATACTCCGTAGATGATTACATTGGGGCTGAAGAGGGAGCACTAGAGGCCAATTATGCCGTCGCATCAATATTTGCGGGAAAACTAGAAGAACCAGTGATGGACTATAAGAACTAGGAAGCTGAAAGCCCGGGGAGTCGACTGCCATTCTTCACGCTCTTGACAAAAAGAGTTTTTGTGGGGTGTTTTTTGTTTTTTTTGGGGGGGGGGGGAATTTAATTGGAGCGGCAAACCATTTGGGCTTGATTATGGAGAGGCTATAACCCACATACTCCCCTATTCGTGCGCAACCTATTTCCCAGCAAACTAGGAGAATACTTGCATACTTGTGCTAACACAAAGTCATACTACACACACACACAAATATATTCTGAGTCCATATGTTAGATTTTAGGTATCTAGCTAATATCTATCAATAACCACATGTTTTAATTATATTTAATCTAGTGGAGAACTAGTTAGATTATATTACAAAATGGATGAGCTATATTTAAATTTCACCTTGTTAAAAAAACTCATAGAACAAGGCATCTTGATCATGAAGTCTCAATTCAAATTATTTGATTGTTTGGGCACACTTGATAATATCCCAAAAAAGGTGGAATACTTGGTGATAAACAAGGTTTTTAAAAAAATTAATCACCACTACAGAAAGTGATTTTACGTCCCCTCTCACGTTCAACAATAAAGAGATGTAGGTGGGATGAACGTGCGAGGGATTAGCTAAAGTAGCGATACCCTCTCACGTTCAGCAATAAAGGGATGTTACCCTATCACTTCCAGCACCACCCCTCTTAGGTTATGTTTGGTTTGATATAGGGGGATGGATAGGGGGAAAGGTAAGAGATGAAATGGTTTAATGTTACCTTGTTTGGTTATGTTGGAGGAGAGAGGAATGAATGAATTTTATGTTTGGCTCAAAAAAGAAATGGAATGGAGGTAATGATTAATTTACCATTAAACCCTTATATGGTAGTTCATATTTTTCATTAATATGCATTATATATTTTTGATCAAAATTATTTAATTTATATTTCTAATTAATTTAAGGAATAATATATGTTATTTTAAAATATGCTTTTAATTAATATTTTATTTTTAAAATATATTTTGTAAAATATTTAATTATTTTTTATAATATATTTTTAATTACAATTATATACTTTTTTTAATCAATTTTATAATAATATAAATTGATTACAATATATTTTCATTTATTTTTATTTTATTATGATATATTTATTAATTAAAATAAAATAATTGTCTTAAAATTTGGCTTCCCTCCAAAAAACCCCAATTTGGAGGGAGCCAAAATTGGGCTAATGGAGGGGAGGGGAAGGTAAATTTTAGCTCCCTCCCCTCCAAATTTGTAAACTAAGTGAGGGGAGAGGATCATTTTCCCTTCCATTTCATCCCTTCCCCTCCAACTAAACACACCCTTAGGCTATATTTGGTTTGATGGAGGGGATGGGAGAAGATGTATAGGAGGGAAGGGTAAGGGATTGAAGGGTTTAATGTTACCCTGATTGGTTATATTGAATGGGAGATGAAGGAATGAATTTTGTGTTTGGTTTAAAAGAGAAAAGGAGGGGAGGTAATGATTAATTTACCATTATACCCTTACATGGTAGTTAATATTTTTCATTAATATGCATTATATATTCTTGATCATAATTATTTAATTTTTATTTCTAATTAATTTAAGGATATTAATTTTAAAATATGCTTTTAATTAATATTTTATTTTTAAAAATATATTTTTAAATATTTAATTAATTTTTATAATATATTTTTAATTACAATTATATAATTTTAATCAATTTTATAATAATATAAATTGATTGCAATATATTTTCATTTATTTTTATTTTATTTCAAAATATTTATTAATTAAAATAATTTTTTTCCTAAAGGGTATTAATGGAATAATAAAAAATGTGTAAGGGTATAGTTGTCTTAAAATTTGGCTCCCCTCCAAAAAACCCCAATTTGAAGGGGAGCCAAAATGGGGGTAATGGAGAGGAGGGGAAGGTAAAATTTAGTTTCCCTCCCCTCCAAATTTGTAAACCAAATGAGGTAGAGAATCATTTTCCCTTCCATTCCATTCCTCCAACCAAACACGCCCTTTTAAGTTCAGCATACCTCTCTTACGTACTCTCTTCATTGGCTCCACAGTCAGGAAAACGGACTCAACCGCAGACGGGTTCGGGCTGCAAAAAATTTAGCGTGTCTTGACCCGCAAAACCCGTGGCTCCCTCCCATTTGCAGCTCATGTTCTCCCTTCCATTGGCACTCTCTTCATCTCTTTCTCCTCTTTCAATGTCTTCACTTCCCTACTCTCCTACCTCACCTATGACCATTAATGATGCCAGGCAATGCCTCAACCATCTATATATCTCATCCACCTCCTTCTCACAATCTTCCTCTTCAAACTTCACTGCATAAATATAATCTCCCACCGGATGCTTCCTTCCATTCCAATCCAACATTTCAACTTCTGCTCCTCTTCATCATCTTCCCAATGCTCATCATCGGAAGCTACCGTGCACAGCGACAACACCCACGTACCCAGCCACTCGCCGCCAAACCCCCACGAACCAATCCAAGCCCATTCGCCGCCACCGCACCGCCCGCTACTACGTCCAGCGCGTCCAAGGCAGCCTCATCACCACGCGCGTCTCCATAGTCTTCTGCGGTATTTTCTTGAGCCTTCTTGCCATTGTGGGTCCCGTCGCCTTTGCTATTCCCGTTTTCTCAGGAGCCGGAGAAGACGACGGAGGTGCTCGTCGTCTTGAGCGGTGTCCATGAGTGTGATTGATTTAGTTTGATTATTTCTCCTTCTTTCTTGTTTTTTTTTTCTTTTGGCTCTTCGATGTCTATGACTGATTTTTTTTGTGATTATTTGTCTGATTTTTTGTCATGTGTTCTTCATTTTTATGGATTTTTTTATGCTCATGAAGCTCGCAACAAATAAAAAAAAAATGTTGGGCGTGCCTCTCACTTCCAACAGTATAGCTACTCGAGGTATGTCCCTAGTAAATATGTCTACCAAATGGACATTAAAATGTCAAAATATTAAACAAGAGAAGTATCCTTTGTAACAGTGAATAACTATGTTTAATGCTTATTCTTAATATTCAGCCAAATATGGGCTGACACTAATTTACATATATTAAAATAATTTATTAAATTAGTTATTTGTAAAAAGTGTGTTATTTGTAACAGTGAATAACTATGTTTAATTTTTTTTTTGCCAACGAATAACTATGTTTAATGCTTATTCTTAATATTCAGCCAAATATGCTTATTCTTATTTTATTGACAATTAAATATTTTTTAAGAAATATGCAATAGTATTTTTTTTGTTATAAATATAAGATCCAATTTATAATATAAATTACACTACAAACTAACTATTATATAAGTATAGGAGGTAGTTGTAAATATGGGGAAAAATGAATACCTAGTTAACGGCAAGTTTGGACGTGATGGGCAATAAATCAAAATTGTGTCGTATGAATTGTTCATGGATGTGTCTAAACTCTAAAGGTAGTGGTGTCATGGAATGAATCTTACAAGACACGAAGCAGTATTAGCCTCACTTTGTTGATTATTTGTCCATGAAGGCAAATCCAAATTAAATCACAAGTTAACATTGCCTAAAATTATTATTAAATTAATGATAATAATATGAAAGAATATTATTATTATTATTATTTATTTCTTAAATAAAAAATAAATTTTTGTTGAGAATGACTCTCAAAAGTCAAAATATATCATTGTGAATGAAAATAATTCATGGATTATTTTAATAGCCGAGAATTATTTTGCTCCAACTTCACCTTCAAGGCTAGATTTACTACTACTCCATATTTAATATAGTAAATTAATGATCATTGAAATTAGTTGAGTTAATTATGTATAATAAATGTGTATTGTTTACCACAAAATACCCTTTTAATCATGTACATTGTAATCACAACCCGAGAACCCTTTATTATTTTATGAATATGAATATTTTGGAGAAAGAATAATAAGTTTCAAAGGCAAAACGTCGCGTCCTTGCATTATATTTATAACCAAAGCTAACTCTTGCCTCACTGTTAAGACAAGATGTAGTAATTCTTTACCTTCAATTTTTTAGGACCATACTCAGTATTCTCTTGCTGAAAACAATATTATTCGAGAGACAGGTCTGATTTCATCATCTTAGGGAGAATAGCCCCTTCATTAATGATTTACCCTGGATATGAAATATACTTGATAGAGAGGAGCCCTTTGTGTTTGGGCCTTGTGGCTTCATACGAGAGCCGAAGAGTAGGCCCAATAGGGCACAATAATATGAAATGTGACTATGACAACGCTTTGGAGTGAGTTTAATTGTGGTTGTATAATCTTTTGGCCCACAAATACTTTTGTTCCAACAATGACAGGATAATCTTGAAGGCCAACTCTGTAAATCCACACCTACTATTGTACTAGTGTTGCGACTCGCTTAACCAAGCCAAGCTCACCCCTTGTTGCATATATAAAACCATAGCACCCTTCCAAGGGTAATTTGTTATCCCACATTGTGGATTTATGGTATATGCATTCACACAGTATGTTTGAATCACTGTTAGATACTAAATATAGATTAGTTTTTAAGTTATACAGAATCCCTGTTGTCATTTGGTCACTTATGATAAAACAAAGGTCACACCAAAGCAAGAGGATGTAAATAGGGGTAATGTCTGGGCCTGAGGGATGAGACAAAGGCATGATGGTTAAACTAAGCTTTAATAATTGAATCCAAGTAATAACAAAAGTAGGAAGATAATAAATATACATGTAAGTGTATGGTAATTAATTATTTAACCTCTGCAACACTAATAATATCAGTATGTCCAACTTTCTTCCTCATACAGCTTGCCAGCTTGGCCGCATCCACTCCATTTCCGATCACCACAACCTTGTCTTTCTCTTCCCCCTCCAACCCCACAAAATCCACTCCTGCAAATATATCATATATAGATACACACATTATATATATATATGGTATATATTAGACGACAGAGATAGAAAGAGAGTATATTATATATCTATATGTAGGTCATTCAGTAGATGAGTTTATATGTGAGTGGTACCATTGGTTCCAGCGGCAACGGAGAGGGCTTTTGCTCGGCATTTCTGGCAATGCATTTGCACCTTCATCGCTATCTTTTGCTGCAAACACAAGAACAAACTGATGAAACTAATAATATATGACAGAACAATTATGGATGAACCGTAAACGATTTCATCAGAATCGTCAAATATTTACGCGAAAATTAGGGGTAGTATAATTAAGACAAGTACAACACCGAAAACAAAGATCTAATTTATATGATCGGCATTTTCATCTACCTCTCAGCCAATAAAGCATATGAATTATTCATCTGAGAAACAAATTTTAGAATACACAGAGAGAGAGAGAGAGAG
>JANTPZ010009549.1:0-18377 GCA_025593235.1 Vachellia pachyceras | reverse complement strand
CATTGTGTCTGAGCACACATAACCCATATAAATTGGACATCTTGGATTGCCTACGTGTCTATTAAGAGAACTGCTTGTTAGCATAATCATAAGCATCATGCACTTAGTTTTGGGAGTCCTCATATAAAGAAACAAGCATCATGAACTTACTTTAAGTGTGATCCAGTTAAGTGAAGATCATGGGCTTACCAGATGCTCAACCTAGTATGCTCTCACAGCCCTATCATGAAAATCATGGTTGTAAGTGATGAAAAAGACAGTATTACTAACACAATAAAAAAAGCTTACACATCATTATCTTCTTTAATTCCTTCGCAAGAGGCTAGTGAAGGGAGTACATAAACATGCTTCTATTGTCCTCATGGATAGAAGTACAAGTTGCCAATGCTCCCTACAACGAATTAAAGCATTTCAATGTATGAGAAGCTATATACCAAACCAATGAATTAAAGATGCTATGAAACACTAGTAAGCAAAAGTCTGTGGATGTAGGGTGCTTTAAATACTCAATTCCTCCTTCCATGAGCCTGTTTCATAGGTATTGAAATATCAAGGAAGCAATGTTACCTTTCTCTTGGGTATGAACTGGGCAGAGGAATTCGATTTTACGGTTGAGCCCGGATGAAACCAATTATCTATGCATGTACCTATTATGTAGAAAGTATTCAGTATAAATTAAAATATTTTATTCACAACAACTTTAAAAGATGAGTCTTTCATCAGGAAAACTTCAACGACCACAATGATCAACTCTTCTCATTGACCCAGAAGGGGCACTAAATCCTCTCGTTCAACAATTACGATCATCTCCTTCCCCACAATGTCTCTATGTGTGTTTGAGAAATTTATTGAGAGAAAAGAGGTATGTATTATGAGATGATTTTATAGATTTTGGGATGGTTTTATGAATTTCAGGATAGTTTTTACGGATTTCAAGATATTTTTGTTGACTTATGTACTCGTTAGGAAATGGGATTCCCAAACATGTACTTTGTCCATTGGTAATGTACTTTTGTTAAGGACTTGTTATGTGCCATCAAAAGGACCCATTGTATGGGAGTTAGTTTCGACGAAGGTTGGAACTTCAGGGGTCTCTCATCTATAATAAAAGTTGATGATTTAGTGCTTGGATGGGTTGTTTACCTCTTAGATGGAACATTGGTATACCGTTTAGAGTTCATCAATGTCTACATTTAGTCCATCATCTAGCGCATTGGAGCGTTCAACTTCGCGTCGAATGTTGCCTCTGCCATCATCTTTGCCTTTACTACAGCTAAAGGAGAATCCAATTCCACCTTGGTTAATATACATGGGGTTAAGCAGGTGATCCGAAGATGTCTCTTAAGCCCAAGCCACTTCCAATTCCCCTCATTCGCCTAAGGCAATCAAGTTTACCCACAGAAATCGTCAAAACATCATTCCTCCATGACGGCTTGAAGGTCCCAGCTGGTTTTTGCTATTTAAGTATCACATGTCATATATATCACAAAATAAGAATTCATGCACTCATTTCAATAAAACAAATGATTTACGTACTTAAAATCTTCTCATCAATTATTTCAGCACATTCCCTTATGTATTGCCCACTTTTTTATGGGCATACTTCCAGCGATCTATTCGACATATCTGAAAAGGTGGAGTAACGATGGTGAAAGATTCAGATTCAACTTGTTCCTCCAACCTCTTGGACTCCATAATTTCTTTCTCAGTCTTTGCGTAGCCACCTTGAGAGATTGTGTCAAGGTAGTCATTCTTCCAATCAATACAATGAATTTAGCCCTTCTAGCCTAGATTCATGTTTATTAATTAGTTAAACGCCAAAGATAATTATTGATTGAAAAAATGTGTGTAGTAAAATTTGACATGAATTTAATATACCATAGCTTCTGAAGTGGTCCAAATTCTATGAAATTCCTCTAAGTATCCTCATCAATAAATGGATACTTGGTGCAAAGAGTATGTGAGCTTTATCTGCTTTAACCTCAGTATGAACATGTACAAGCCGTTCATTTAGATGAGCAAAGAGCATAGCTGTCATCCAACTCAAACTCACCACCTACGCTCTTTGGTTAAAGCCGGTGAACATTACCCTACTCTTTGCATCAAGTATGTACATGTTCATCGAATTTAGACTACTTCAAAATATCTTGTGAGTTCAATTTATGTATTTTATTTCACACATTTTTCATCTACTATTAATTGTCATTGACGTTTAACCATTTTATAAACATGAATATAAACTAAAAGGGTTAAATTCATTGAAATTGGCCGGAAGAATGACTACCCTCACACAATATCTCGAGGTGGCTATGCAAAGACTGAAAAAAATTATGGAGACCAGGAGGAGGAGGTTGGAGGAACAAACTGAATTATATCCTTCCACTACCGTTACTTTACATTCTCTGATACATCGAGAAGATCACTGGAAGTATACCCATAAAAAAAGTGGGCAATACATAAGCAAATGCCCCGAAATAATTGCTAAGAAGATTGTAAATACACAAATCATTTACTTTATTGACATAAGTATATGAATTCTTATTTTGTGTTATATATGACACAGGAGATACTTAAACAAGAAGTTGTCGAGACTTTCAAGCCCTTCTGGAGGAATGATGTTTTGACGGCTACTGTGCGCAAACCTGATTGCCCTGGGCGAATGAGGGAAATTGAATGCGGTTTGGGCTTACGAGACATCTTCAAACCACCTGTTTCAGCCCCAAGTATAGTGAGCATCGAGGAATTATATTCTCTTTTGACTGCCGTGAAGGCAGAGGTAGAAGCAACGTTTGACGCGAAGTTGGACTTTCAAATACACTAGATGATGAACCAAATGGAGACTTTGATTAACTCTAAAGGATATATCAATGTCCCATTTGATAGGCAAACAACTTGTCCAAGAACTAAAGGGAGTTCCCCAATTTTTATTACAGATGTTAGATACCTTAATGTGCAATCCCAACCTTCATCACAGTTAACTCCCATACAATGAGTCCTTTTGTTGGCACATAACAAGTCCTTTACAAAAGTCACATTGCCAATGAAAAGAGATGTTCTAGGGAAGGAGATAATCGTAATTGTTGAACAGGGAAACTTAATGTCCCTACTGGGTCTATAAGAAGAGTTGATAATGTGGTCATCCAGGTTTTTCTGATGTAAGACTTCTTTTTTAAAGTAGATCTAAACAATATTTTAACCTTTACTGAATGCTTTCTGCATAATATGTACATACGGAGAGAATTAGTTTCATCCAGATTCAACCGTAAAATCGAATTCCTCTACCTAGTTCATACCCAGGAGAAAGGGAACATCGCTTTCTTGAGATTTCAATACCTATCAAACAGGCTCATGGAAGAAAAAAATTGAGTATTTCATAGCACCCTACGTCCACGAGTATTTGCTTACTAGTGTTTTATAGCATCTTTAATTCATTGGTTTAATATATAGCAGCTCATGCATTGAAATTCTTTAATTCATTGTAGGGAGCACTGTCAACTTGTATTTCTATCCATGACTAATAGCATCATGTTTCTGGAAGGAATTTAAGACAATGAATGTTCAATTCGGATCCGGGGTGTTCAATTCGGATCAATTTCTATATTTGGCAAAAAGTTCAGTAACTATAGCAAGGTAACTAAAAAAATACGGAGTTCTAAATTCATGAAAGCATGGAGGGAACGCTACAACACCAATCGTTTGGTGCTTGTTTCGACTCAGAAAAATCCACCTAACTAAGTGCTTCCTAGACGAGTCTGAAATACTCAAAAGTCGAAACAGAGTTCCTTCATTGACGTTTGACACTGCTACTGACTCCCTGACTCTTTTTAGAGTCA
Organism: Vachellia pachyceras; assembly: GCA_025593235.1. Lineage (NCBI taxonomy): Eukaryota > Viridiplantae > Streptophyta > Magnoliopsida > Fabales > Fabaceae > Vachellia > Vachellia pachyceras. The sequence goes on along the minus strand of JANTPZ010009549.1, from coordinate 14,544 downwards.
ACAGCTTCCATCTGCTATTGCCTCCCTCGTCAGCTTCCATTGGCTCCTCAGCTTTTCGATCTTGTCTATCCGCCGATTAGCGTCTCTAACTCTAACTCTCACTCTCCCCCGTCACTCTACACACACGATGCTAGATATTTATAATCTTATTTTCTTGATCTTTGTTAGATGTGGACTGTTTCTATTTGATCTTTTGGTGGACTGATCTTCCTTATTTTACTTTTTTCTTGTTTTTCCCCAATGCTAAGAACCGCATAAAAGCTTACGAAAATATGACGGTAGAATATAGATTGTAGGTGACTGTCAACCGACCCTGTTAGGTAACCTAAGAACTTGCTGTACGTGAGGGAGAGTCGAGGACAATGTCAGCTCGGTACTCGAAGATCCTGAGGAACATAGGCATGGTGAAATCGAAGTGAGGGTAGGGAGGGTTGCACCACCCGCCATTGTCGTTTGGAAGAGCGTAGTTTGGTGGGTAGAAGTTAGTGGCAGTGATGAAGATAAACAGGCTTCTAGAGTGGCACCACTATCTGTCATTTGCATACTTGTTCTCAAAGCACGCACCGCAGCTGAAGCCTCTGTTGAATAGGGCAATGCTTAATGCTACTGTGTTTACTCCGTACCCTTGGCTGTACTGATTACCATACCCACAAGCTCTACCTGTTTAGCAAATAACCTTACATTAAGTCCCTCACCTGCTATCTAACCGGAAAGCACAGTTCTGCTAAGCTATTAGCAGAAAAATTGCCTGAGAGGATGGATTTGTGAGGTACATTGTAACGATAACAAGTAATATACCGTCCGAATCCCTAAAATAACTAAAAGGGCTCCATTTAAGCTCGCATCTGAGTAGAAAAAGTGGAAAAATGACATTTAACAGAGTACCTAGGTTATCAACAAATAAAAAGTGGAATCACAACTAAAAGATGAATCGAGTGGTTCTCGGGGGTCACAATACTGGTGTCCTGCAACACAATTTGCACTCTAGATCCGAACTTCAGCTTCTACACTTTCGCCCTCGAAACAGCTTGCCAAAAGGACATGCTCAGTTGCTAGTTGTCGCTGCTCCGTCTCTCTCGCCTTTTCTCTTCGCTTTTCCATTCCATGTGTGTCGCCACATCATAAAATTTGTTCTGCTTCGGTCAAAAATTGCCACATGTACATTGTTGGTCAAAATTTGTAATGACCGTTTGCATAATCTGTTAGCACTGTCAAATATGCACCCTTTTGACAACATTATGCTTATTTTTGCTCCTTTTGAAACTTTATGATGAAGACGCTCTTCACAGAAAACTTAATTATTAAAATTGCACCTTAACTCTATTATAAATTATGACCGATGCTATGTGAGTGACTTATTTAAAACCATTGTATTAATTAAAGGGAAAGTCTTAGGTCCCAAATAAGTAACTTATTTAAGGAATGATCCCATTGATCAAAATATTTATCAAGAGGTCCCATTGACAACATGAGATCTTATGTATTGACAACACTATGCGCTGTGTTGACAACATGAAATTTAAGAAAGCTTATGATCTAATGATGAAGATCAAGAGGTGAAAAATACGTACTTTGACCCTTATGGCTTGTTGATATTTGCTTATCAGATCAACGGTAAACCTAAGGTATAGCAATGAGTATTTCAATTTCATATTTTCTTATACTAAGCCTGAGCGACCATTGATTTCATTCTTGTTTAACTTGTTGCAATTTGTAGTTGATTTTATGGATATGGTGGATATCTTTTGGTGGTGGTGGAATCGATATGTCATAAGGTAATCTAATCTCATGCATTCTTTCTTTTGAAGCTGCTTTGTTTGTATAAATATTGGAAAAGGTAGATGGTTCATTCAGACTCAATTTTGCAACTGGTAATGTATTCTAAGGCTATGAAAGTTCTTTTTCCATTTATTTGGCTTTGCCTCCCCATGTAATAATTTGATTATGATATTGATTTCTTTATAACAATATTGAATGTATCTATATTGACAGTTTTTAATGGTGATCAATTTTTGTAGATCCTATGCAATCTTTAAGGTAAAAACTTGACAATCCATTCTGTTCAAGAAAGCACCAACATGTGGAGGGAAAAGTTTGGACTCAATGATCCAACTAAAGAATTGAAGAGAGAAATTGCATAATATAACATTTTGATGTTTTGTCCATCTTTAATATAATGCTGCGCAAGGATCTAACCATACAGACATCAGAATAAGGTCAATGACTTTCTCTTTCTCTGTCTCCTCCATGAAGCTCCTCATTAAAGTTGAGAGACAAACTATCTCACATGGGAATTATCAAGTGTTCCTCATTGAAGTTGTGCATATAAGGATCACAATTTCGTTCCTTCATTCATATGGAGGAGTGTTTCATAATGTACAGCAAAAAAGTGATAGACACGTTTGATATGAGATGATTTATAAACATTATAAAAAGATGCATGTGTGTTATGTGTATGGATATGTGAAATAATCTAAGATACGTACTAAAAGTTTTATAATATAAATTTTTGGGTTAGTCTTCTCATTATCCACATCTAAACGAGCATAAGTTGATCAATTTTACAAAGCCATGCATTGTATAGAATAGCAAAGTTACAGTACAATTAAGGAATTGCAAAATAATGAATCGCGAATTAATTTTTACTATTAAAACATATATTATTGATGTACCGATTTCAATTCCAAATCTAGCTACAATTGGGATATATGCATGATTAGTTTACGGTTAGTGTATAACACAAGGAAATGAATAGCTAGATAATAAGTTCAGGTGTTGTATGGAGTATGGGGTAAGTAGTGTTATTTATTGATTTCAGTAATAGGATTTTCTATTAATTTTACTATATATTGATATTGATACACACACACACACACAATATTTTGCATGGTCCTCACACACACACACAGATATTTCACCAACGACGATAGTGAGAAAATGACTGTCTCAAGGGAAATGTAAGACAAAATTATCATTATATAATGTTAAAAACTTAAATATATATAAAAATTATTTTATTTTTTCAATCATCATTTGCAAAAATGTAAAATACGTTTCACCTAAAATTATTTTTGTATTAGTGAATTCATATGTTATAGATATGGAAAGAATACAAAATAATATGAATATATGAGAATAGTTGTTATACCAATTGTGGCCAATGTTATCTCTCGAAGAGCACCAAAAACCTTTCGTTAAAATTAAACCAACATGTGTTTACGAACCTTTCGTTAAAATTAAACTAACAGCATGAAGGTGAATCCATTAATGCCATAGATATAGTTAAAAAAATAATTGACATAATAAAAGTTTACTCACTCCCAATGGGTGTAAAATTTCAAGAATTATTAATAACCAAGTGATTTATATTATGAATTAAATGTCAATGTGAATTTTAATTATGCCAACTTCACTTGAAATTTCTGTAAAACAAATTTAGTTTGAGATTCATTGTTTCAAGGGAAAATACAAATGAAGGTGTCAAATTTCTAGTGTTTGAAAAAATTGGACCAGACCCATTGAATTAGGTCGGAAACCGGCTACCCAGTCACCTGACCTGTCCGGTCAAGCATTGAATGGAGAAAAACCTGACCCGAGACAGCTTCGTTTTAACTTGAGTGGCCAGTTGGATTGGATGGACTAGCCGGGCTACTTTTTAAAAGGAGAAGAAAAAACTTTCTAGCCATCAAGAATGGAAAAGGGGGTTCAGCGCCGGACAGAGGGAGGAAGAGAGTTTTTCCTACGTACCAGAAAAGGAGATGGACGGAGAGTGCAAAGTGACCTTATCAGAAAAATGAAAAAATAGTCAGTCTGGGTTTCTTCAAGCCTCCGGCAAGTCAGGGTAGACTTCTAAGCAATCTTAGTTGCCCGTTGCTTCCACTAGAGGAACTACAAATCTTCCAAGCAGTCTGAAAGATGAACATGATTTTGTGGCAGATTTAAGAGAAAACACAACATGGGGATGATGAGTATTTTCTGGCTCATCAAGTGTAAATGCTAGGCCTTGAGAGTAGGCAATAAGTACCTTCAAGGCTAAAAGAAAACTAAGATCGAACTGCATGGTTCCTTTTGCATCTAGTTTTGCTAGGAAGTGTGATAAACCATTATTCTGTAAGGATTAATTGTGTACAATATCACCTCCTACTACATGGAGATATTCCTTCCAACAGAAACCAACGGTCCACAACTAAAAAGGAAAAATTAGTTAGAAATCAAGGGGAACAGTGGAGAAGGGATGGAGCATCCTTTTATCCATCAGCAGAAGTTATTTATAACAAGTTTGATTTGACTATTAAGTTTTGATAACAAGTTATTTATAAATTTGTTTAGCAATGTGTTACACTCAATATGCAGAAAATCTGAAATGAACATATTCTCTTAAATATTACTTTTTTAAAAGAAAATAATTCAGAAAATATGAATGGTTCAGATATAATGAGTCTGGATGTTTACCCCCATGGACGGACTTGCACACAACTCAGCGGGTTCAGCCACACCCTTTGACTTTCAGAAAATTAGGTATATATTATTACTATATGATTTATTTTGTACCCACTCATTTGTTAATTTTGAACCCATTAAATTTTTGTTTAAATTTTTCTTAAAACATATTAAAAATAAATCTCATTTATCTTGAACCCCTGAATCATGATTCTGAGAATGCCATTGCTTACCCCTCTTGATGACCACTGCGAACCCATCTCGGATCATGTTTTAATTGCAAGCTTCACAAAATGTTGGGACTTTCTTTGTTTGACAAACCAATTGGTAGTGGGACGCATCTATTCCAATTCTGATACGACGACTCACGACTGTGCCTTCAAAAGCTAAAGTTGGAAAATTCAACACACACTAACCATTTCTAATTCCAACATTGTTTGTTCCCATTTCCAACAATCTTTTTGACAATGATCGCCTCCTCAATGTATTTGGGCCTGGTCCCATTGTTTTATGACAATAATTATAAAAATATTTGTTTAATAAAAAAACCAATAAACCCCCACCTTATTTTCAAATAAGGTTTATCATCCAATGGGTTAATATCTGTCACTTATTTTTCAAATAACCAGCAAGGAGCCTTAGGTAAATATCAATTTGAACCATTTCATTTCTCACTAAATGTATGAGCTTATTTCTTATGCAATTTCTCTCCTCTCTGCTTTGGATTTGAGTTTTTTAATATGTTGTCTAAGACTATGTGTTTGAGAATTTATTGGGAGAGTGATTTTAAGCCAGCTAAAATAAATATGTGAGAGGAGTTTTGTCTCAACTTATATGCAACAGGGGCATAACGTACTTCCCAAACAAGTTCTTAACATTCTGGTAACACATTAGTATTCTCTATTTCATGATTCAGATGTTTAATCTTATATTATTGCATTATTGGGTCATTCTGTCGTGGATTCGAATGTATATCTGTATTTTTGCGTTATTGAGTTATTTTGTTGGTGGTGATCATTATAAATAATATGTATTCTGCTTTTCATTTCGGGATCTGCTTCCTCAAAAGTGTTGCCCCCTGCATTATAAAGCTATATTCGAGCACAGCAAAGCAGAAAGTTAATATCTAAAATTTATAAAAATTCAACCAAGTCTGGGATATCCAAAATGGTTCTTTAAGAAGGCTTTTTCTAACTACAAGGTCTAGCACAGTTGACACTTATATGGGTTCCTTAAACATTTAGTCAGAACTTCAATCCTTAGGGATAAATGGAGAGGGTCTCATGGACAGCACTAAAACTCGTTTAGGAAGTATAGGGTGGAAGGGGATTGGTTAATGCTACTAGCCGAAGAAAAAAAGAAAGTTTTTTTCACTCAGTTTTATGGAGACAATTGGGATATTTGGCAAAGTTTCTGAACACTCCAAAAGCATGTTCAACAGTGTTTGTCCATAAAACGAGATAATCTTCTTCACACATTTCTCTCATAAATGTAAAAGCACTTCTCCACCGCTTTTCCAAACTGACCCAATAACATTGGGCTACTTATTGGCCAATCACTATTAGTAGGCCCAATGTCCATTTGCTTAGTTACTAATTAGTGATTTCTCCTTTTGAGTATCAACAAAGACTGTTTTTTTTTGTTTGGGGGGGGGTTTTATAGCTATAGTTAGACATGCATGGTTAAGGTGATTTTTTAATTAAAATTGGAATGTGTGTGTAGGACTATTTTATTTTGTAACATCATAGTACTGATGTTTTTATTTTGAAGTTTTTAAATTTCTAATTTCTATTATGTTTTGATTGGAAAAATTCTCATTAAATATATAATTATAAAAAGAGTTATATTTAAATCAAAAGGCATTAATCCAAAACTAAAAGCTACACATAATCCAACATATTGCTATTTTTTCAAATCAACATGACATCAATTCAAACTCAGTAATAGAAAGAAAACTCTTAGACTTGATAGATCGGAAGATTGGTTCATAATCGACTTACTCAAATTAGATTATGATACCATTATTGGGATATAATATTTTGTTTATAAGGTTGGAATCATCAATCTTAATTAAGAAATATCATCATGTTCATTTTACCCACTTTTTTAACCAACAATACTCCTTTTACATGATCCAGTCATCATAAATTGTGTTAAGATGAATTTTACACCAATTTAATTAAACTCAATCGCTATGGGTTGGTTAGTTGATGAGTTGTGGGAACATGTCGAATCAGAGACAGTCCTGCACGAGAGTATCGTACATGTAATTTTCATAAAATGATGGACTTTCATTGTTTGACAGAAAAACATGTTGGTACGCCTCTAGTGCCCATATGTCGGTGGTTTCAATTCAATTCTAAAACTCAAGCTTAGATAATTCTGTACACATGAGACTTTCAAATCCCAACACTTTGCCCAACATAATAATTGGCCCCTTAACAAAGAGTCGAGTTATACTACTCTCATTCATTTATATTTATAAATTATTTCCATCATGTTTTATGGAGATAAATAAAAACTTTGAAGTATATTAATTTTACCTTAAAATTCAATATTTTTTTAATTTTATTTATATTTTCTATCTACTATAACACATAAAAGTAAAATGCATAATAAATTAAGGTTAAAATTTTAAATTCACATAGAAAATGTAATGATATTATTTATAAATAGGATTAAATAAAATATTTTCTCTCTACCTTAGAAATAGGATAAGGGGAGTAACTCATAAAATAGCGAGGAGTTCAAAATCCCTTGATCAATTGTAAGGATTTTATTGGGAGCGATTTATAAATACATCTTTAAAAATTCTTTGAACCTATGGTCATATCATATCGTTAGTAAGCCCGGAAAACCAACTCACCTACAATTTTTATTGGTACAAAAAACGTTTAATGAGTTAAAACACATGACTTATAAGGGTTAGGATATGGTTTCAAATTCTGAAAACGTTTACAAACATACTTACATTTGGAATTGATTCGAACTCACACAATCCGAGTTTTGAACTAATTTCTTATTAGTTAAATCAACCTTTGATAGAAACTCACTTAAAGTTTTATTCCATAAAAAAAATCTATTCAATGTATTATAATGTATTAAATATGTAGATGTGTCTCCTTCAAATATTCAATTGCTGTGGTTAAAGACTATTCGTCTTTACTACACCAAACCCATTTGTAATCCCAACACTTTTTGTTCCCATTTGCCATAATTTATTGACTAATGAGTTTGACAACCCTCCTTTATAAATAATGTTTGTCAATGCGGATAAATCAAAATTTCAAAAGACTTGTGACGGATAATAATCATACCACACTTTTTTATTTTTATTTTCAAAGTTACCACTGGTAATTGAGAAAATTACAAGTTAGTCCTTTCAATATCATACAGATTTTAATATATGTAACTCTAGATATCTAGGTGTTAAATTTTGGGAAGTGATGCGAATAGTGATAGTTTTTTAAGAGTAGCAGTGATGTTTAGTTTTTTTTTTAAGATTTTTAGTTTTACCATCTATCACAATAATTATTATTCTAAAATTAAACATTTATGTATATTTTAAAACATAAGGGTAATTCGTGTAATTTCAAGAAAAGTGAGAAATAATTTGTGTAACTTATCTGAAATAGGACAAATTCGTGTATGATTATTTGTGATGAAATTTTGTATGTTTTTAAAACTCAGTCTAATGCAATTTCATCTCTATAATTTTTACTCAAGTTATGAATTTTTAGTCAATTAAAATCCTGGTATCTATATTTTAAATTAGGTCGTAGCATTTGTTAAAAAAAGCCTTGTGATGTGAGGTGGCAAAACCAAGTTCTAACACAAAAATGGACATTTTCCTGAAAATTTTTAATTATAGGCAAGTGGAATATTGGTCCCCATAACAAAGAATAGAAAATTGCAAATTTTCCCCATATTTCCATAGATGAGATAGTTGACATTTAAACCACCTAATTAAATTAATCACTATTGTATATGGAACTTCTGTAAAGAGGGAAAATCTAACTATCAGAAACAAAAAAAAATGGTGATGAACTTATATATTAGAAAATTCAATCAAATGAAAATATCTATATACTATTGTATACTTGATTTACCAGTAACTAATTTATGTTATTAGATTTTTAAACTTCTAAAATTCATTTGTTCTAATTTTATTACAAAAAAATTCATTAGTTATATAAATGTCAGTACTTAAATGTTCTTCTTATTTATTTTCGAAAAATTATATGCAATTATCCTTTGTATTTTAAAATAGACAATAAAAAGTTCCCCTACATTTTAGTTCATTTTCATTAATTAAAATACTTTCAATTAATCAAGATATATCGTTATTTAATTTCCCTTTAGTTAAGGGAGTGTATTTTAGCAAAACATAATGTGATCACAAAATGTATAATTTTCTCTTGATAAAAAAATATATAATTTTCTCTCTTTTTTATCGGACAGAATGTATATTTTTTGGGAGATTTAATCTCAGGTCCCAAATAAATAAAATATTTAAGGAATGATCCCATGTAAATTCAAATTTTACATAGCATGCCGGGCTTGAACTAATCTCGGATCAGTAGGAAAATTCAAATTTCGCTATCTTCCAAACTGAAAATGATTTATTGATCCAGAAAAAAAAACCCCGAAATGATTATTTTTTGCATGCATGCCCATATATATGTGTGTGTTAGTAGATGAATCAAACTTTTAGACTTCAAGATTTCCAGCATAATATTGATGAAATCGACCATGTTTTTTTTTAAACAAACTCAAATTCCAACAATGCAAAGTTCCAAACTCAAATTCTAATTAAATCAATTACTCTCTAATGCATGTTTGTTTCTAGCTCCTTTGATGCTGGGAAGGGAACATGGAGAAGACAGACGAGAGGAGAGGAAGAGAGAGATAGAGAGATTAGAAATGAGGGAGGACAGTAAGAAACAGGGGGGACTCGATGAATACAGGAAAAGGCAGAGAGGAGAATGCTAGAAAATATCAATTATTATTCTATCATGAAAACTGATTTCAATTGGCAACTCTAGTCTTTATACATAGAGGCATTGGAATATTAAAATAATAAAAAAATAAAGCTTAAATTAACTCCTAATAAAGATTATTACAAAATAATAAAATCCAACATCAACTCCTAATTATAATCAAAGATAATAAAGATGATTGGAGAATGGAGATTATTAAAAGATAATAAATCCTAATTCAAATGGAGAAATATCCTCATCATTCAAATCCCTACCAGATATCCTACTTAATATAATTAAATCCTAATTATTTATTATCCATATTACTTCATCATCCTTACTTATATTTCTTTCTTTCTTTGTTAAGTACAAATATCTTTACTAAGGGAAATTCTATTAGAAACATTATTAAGCATTAAATGTATGCATCTCATCCAATAAGATTTGAATTCTAATTCATCACATGGAGAGGAAGAAGCTCATTCTACTCGATTCAACCTCATTGGTTTTCCATCAACACAGTACTCTAGATGAATGTGCCTTTAAGAAAAAGATAAGTTTTTCCAAACAAGCACAATATTACTTGTGTACACACACATATATTCATATATATATATATATAGTTGTTTCAAAAAAATTCTTGGCCTGCAAGTGTGTGTCGATATCATTAATATTTTAAACTAGTATAGAAAATGTACGAGTTTCGACATAAAACAGGTAGGTAAGATTCTGATTCTCTTTCTCCCTCTATCTACTGATGATTTTTTTGGTTTATATATTTTTTTCCATTTGATAACTTTTGGTATGCAAAAGTTTTTGAATTGAGCTATTCTCAAGAGCTCTTTTAACTTTACAATTGATTAAATAAATTAAAAGGCTACTTTAGTGATATAAAGGTAAGTGACCATACATATACCTACTTAGCCTTTTGGAAAATTAAATATTTTTTTATAGAATAGCTAGCATTGTCTAGCTATCTGTTCTTCTCTAGAAACTTGCATGGATAATTGTTCTGGATATCAATTATTGCAGTCCCTCTCATTGGAAATTAAAGATACATATTGTCCCAAATAGTATTCTAACTGAAGCTAGCTTCCATAATAATAATAATAATACTCACACTCATTTCAACTACTTTTTCTTTTTAATTTCTTCGACCTGTTCCAACGCTGGGAGACATCTTTTATCATTTCTTATCTTCTAGAATTTACTTTTAATTATTATTTGTTATTACTTTTTTTAAAAAAAAAAGCACATGCATTCAGTGTTAAATTAGAATTTTAATTTAAGATGATCATTTTATAACAACCCTGTTAATATCCGCAGGTATATAAAAGGCATTAAATAGCAATTAAAAAGTGGTTTTTTTTAATTGACGTGATCGGGTTCGGGAACCGATCAAGTAAGCGACATGATCCAAAGAATCGAACCTCTCAAACTTGGTTAAGTGACAATATTTGAGATACTTTTGTGCACTAAATGTGGAAACCTTTCTGCTCTTTAATGAAAACTTGAACTTTGATTTATTACGTTATTAGAGATTACTTTTTCTGTTAAATCCAACCCCATGTCCATGTGTTATGAAGAGTTTTCTCCTTGTTCGTTTTCTCACTCCAATTATATGAGAAACCATAAAAACAATTTTTTATAATATCAACTTGCAAGATTCATAATCAAATTCAAATTTTCACAAGATGTCATCAGTGGCTGGCTATTCCTCTTGTGACAAGTTTAGTACAACAATCATTTTAAATGCCATTAGTTGACTTTTAAATTAATAAATTAACACAATGAGTCTGTGCATGAAAAAAGAAGATTAGGTAAAGATGACTAATTATTTAACATTTTATCTACAATTAACCTGAATCATTCAAATTTTGCTTAAAAGAATGATTTAAAATATTCGGATAATTGATGGGCTATATACTTAAAATTTACTTATGGTAAATTATTTTTCCACCGAAGATTGAGAAGATTGATATTCATATACTAACGAATTTTTATTGCGCTTTCAAAAATGTAAAATCGTTTTTAGCTAACTTTCATTACAAAGTTAAATATGCCCACTAGGTACATATAAAAGTCAGATCAAGCCAAATATAATGTCATCATGATAGAACGATGTCAATTTAAAAAATTAAAATGAATCAAATATATTTAAAAAAAATTAACGAATATATTCGTACACACATGTATATATTGTTTATTTATTTCATTTACTTCCCTTTTTATATTTGCCCACGATTAAAATTACGCACAGTTTTATTTTTGATCATATTTCATTAATATTTATTTTGAAAAACTCATTTTATTAATCTTTCCTTTCATGATAGTAGTAAATTGTAGTAATAATTATAATGACATAAAAGAAATTTTATAATAAGAAAAAAAACCTACAATCCCATTTATTTATTTAAGAGAAATTTTACATACTTAAAAATGCCACATCATATGAATGATTCATATCATTTCAATTCTAGTTGGCTGACGAATCATGAAACAATGCAATTTTTATTATATTTTTTGAAAAAAGAAATATTTTAATTTGAAAAATAAAAATAAGCTAAATAGGAGTAAGATGCTTATTTTTTTTTTTTGTACTAGACTAGGATACCCACTGTGACAGCAGTGACTAATCCCCTCGCTGGTTTATGGCACCTCGATAGATGGGATAGTTGGCCCTGAATTTTAAAGGTGCTGCATGCCCAAGGCAGAATTCGAACATCTGATATTGGTTAAACTTGGATCAGTCCAGACCGCTGAACTAACCCCTGAATCTAAGATGTTTATTTTTCTTGATAAGAAAACAAAACGTGAATTGTTTAAAGGCCCATAATTGAAATTTCTTCATCTTTGACCAAGCATATGTAAAAGATATACTAGTATCATTTATTTATTTATTTGTTACTAAAAATGCGTATAAGCAAAAACATTCCTTAGTCTCCATTTGAACCCATTTGTTGGCATAGTCATAATCGATACTTAATTAATAATTTTATTAATTTAATTAGGAATCAATTACCACCATACGTTTATGCTAAAATAGATCTAATATTGATTTTTTTAGTGATCCCATGCGATTTTAATATTGCTATTTTTGATTGAATCGAAGAGTCAATCATGCAGGTTAGATCAAGACCCAGATCTGATCCGAATTATTTCTGAATATTCAAGCAAAAAGGACAAAAGCAACTTGGTTTATAATTTAATTATTTGACTTTTGTTTTTTTCCAAGTAATGGGCGCTTTCCATTCTTTCAACAACAAAAAAATTTAAAATACGAAAATTTTTATTCTTTCAACAAAAAAATTTTAAAATACGAAAAGTTTTATTCTTTCAACTTGGTTTGGTTGTCCAAATGAAGAACAAGTAAACAAAAACATGTGGGGACATTATATATCCATGACATGCATCAAGCTCTTCAGTTTGGGGTTGTTTGGCTCGAGAAAGGAAAATGGAATGGGAGGGGAAAAAATTTCAGTTGAATATTTAAAAACAAAATTAGAAAAGTAGGATTACAAATTTTTTATTACTATTTTTTACTCTTTTATCTTGTATATTCCCTTTATTAAAATTTTATAGCATCATTTCTTCAATTTTTTAAATTCATAAAAATCTCCACTGTCCTTCAAATACCTCGTGCCAAACAACATTTGACTCAACAAAAATTTTACATATACCAACAGAAATTAGTAACTCGATTAGAAATTAGAATGATGGTAAAGTATTCGATGTTCCATTTTTGCCCCTGGTTATTAAACGTATAATTTAAGACTCTACTCCAAATCATAGTTTTTTTTTCCAGATTCTTCATGGGGCTAACTAGTAAAACTATCCAACAGTTAGAAAATATGACAAAATCCCTTCCGTATATTGTAGATTAGGAAAAGCTTTAGTGGAGATCTTATATATAAGGAAAGGAGTGAAGGGTAACAAATTTTATAAATTGTAAATACTAAATCATAATCTTACTAATCGGCATGAGTATTAAGTTGTATCAACCAAAAAAAATAAGGCATGCCTTCATTTGGTGTTCATGATGGTCCAAATTCAGTTGGATAGCCTAGATTTTTTTTTAATTTATAATATATATTTAAAAAATTATAACTATAAGATTATCTTTATTTTAAATTGTGTTCCTAATGAAATAGAAATTATTTAAAATATAAAAATTGAATTGACTTTTGATTATTCAAAATCATTTCGGAACGTCGAGATCATGTGAGCATCCGAGATCATAATATGTTGTTAATGACCTATGAATGATAGGCTTATTTTTCTTTTAAGTACAGTAAATTAAAATAAGAACTTTTTCCTTAAAAACTTGTACTTTTCAAATATCTGAAAAGAAAATTTCACCATACGGTAGTTGACACTTTTTCTAAACTCTATTATCAGGTGTTCAAGTAACCAATTAATCTGTACCGAGCACCTGTAAAATACAATTATTATAGGCATGTTTGCATTGACATTTGAAAGCAACATTCACCTAATCTAAAATAAAAATAATCTCATATATTTATATTATAAATCATAATGATATTAAAAAAATAATTTTTACAGTTAATTCAAACACAAACGACGTAAAGTGGCATTCCCTTGCATGCTTGTCAATCGGCAACAATCGATATTAGTATTTTGATTATTACTAGTGAATAGTGATTATTGATTATGCAAAATCACAATATAAAAATGAAAGATTCTCTGTTGAAGTTAACGTTGTACAAAAAGGAAGCCGATGCCTAATTATGATGTTAAAAAGTCAATTGATTTATTGATTGATAGATTCAAAGGTATTCATAATTATATCCTTCATCCTTTGTTTGTTAGAATAATTATATTATTTTAGGCATGGTAAATATTTTATTTTCTTTTAACCATCATACTCATATTTGTTATTTGAAATAGGAAGATATTCTGTTTTTAATCAACACATACAAAATATGGTGTAGAATATTTATTGTATTTTTTTATTTACTATAAGGTTTTATTAACTAATTCATAGAATTCAAAAAAAATATAAGATAAGTATTTGTAATTAATGAATGGAAAATTTATGAAACTTTTTTCAAAAGTAAACCTAGTGAAAAAAAATTCAATGTGCAAATATAAAAATGCCAGAAAT
>JANTPZ010009548.1:0-11042 GCA_025593235.1 Vachellia pachyceras | reverse complement strand
TTAAAGTCTTCGCATGAGTTTTAAATGTTAAAGAAGATTGGTACAATCTTTAAGAAATTCTTGCGTTGTTATCTCTTCTTATGATAAATAAATTTAATATTTATATGAGTAAAATAAAGTATGAACAGTACTATCATTGATTTTTTTTTTTGTAAAAGCTATTTCAATTATAATTCTCTCCGTTAATTACTTTTAAAGGGAATAATAAATTTAACTAACCCATCCTTGAATACTTCAGACCCTGGATTCGATGCTTTATGAAGAATGGTAATATTCAATAAGGGTAATGGCCGGTGATAAGATATGGCTTGGAGATTAAGATGAGATTTATATAATTTAATTCTATATATATATAAGAACTCAGTTTATATTATCTTTCAGATTTATAAAACTATTTATTGATTTCTCACAACAAGACACTACTATTAAAAGTTAACTCCAATGCATAATTACTAAAGAGGGTAGTTAGAAAAAAACATATATTTGTCATAAATAATTAACTGAACAAATTTTTTAACGTTTTAAAATAAATTATCTAGTTTTTTATATGAAGCATTAAATGTATGTAATGGGTTATATATACACTACTTATCACCCTCAAAATAAAAAGAATTGTAATTGCATGTACATGAGCAGAATAATAGGACGGGTGGTTTGATCAGGCGACCTTTCGAAGCTCTACAAGTATGCATGTAGAGCCGGTAATACAGGTAGAGCCCGCAGGTCCAACTCGTAGCCCGTCAGATTCTGGCCGGTTCACCAGTCTGCCCCGCCTGGTCCGCGGGTTCTGGCAGCGGGCCAGCCCGCCTTTATTTTATTTTTTTTTAATTTTTTAATTATTAGATTTTATATATTTTTACTTTTCCATCTTAATAATTTTTATAAGGGTAAAAAGTAATATTAAATTCTATTTTTATGATAAATAATACTTAATATATTAAAAAATAGTATTAAATATCTTATTTTTTCATATCAACTTCCTATAATACTGTATTTAAAATTATAACAAAACATTAATATTGATATTTTTTGAAAACTTGTAAAAAAATTATTACTAAAAATTTATTGATGGAAAAAGAATCATATGACTATATAATCTTATGATAAAAATTTAAAAAAGAGGAAAAACTATAAAATTTTAATTTTTTTAAAAAAAATAAATTTTAGCCCGCCAACCCGCCAGAAACGGTGCGGGTTGCATATCCAGACATGTAGTTGGCGGACTGACACAACCCGTGCGGGCCAACCCGCAACCCGCGGGCTGGCCCACTTTACCAGCTCTATATGCATGTCCTCTCTACTCTTCCAATGGTCTACAATCATGTCGGCGCAAATTAATATATATCCTAATAATAAAATATATTCAATGACATGCTCTTTCGATCTCCAATGAAATGAATTTGGATTGAAGATGATGACGAAATGGAATCCTCCTGATCACACCTTCACTTGTCTTCTTCTTGTTTGGCATGTTATTCCTATATTATAACTTTTCATCAGAATCTCCATTTGGATTATTTATGGGACTGCATTATAATATGTTCACTCCTTTTTCGTGTCTGGATTTCTCGGTTTAACTATGCATTATTATAATAATCACAACCAAACACACGCTCATAGCTTGCCGAACTCACATAATTTAATTAGATCATTGATTAATCTCGTATTTATCTCTATCATCTATATTTTCCAAATTTTTTCTCAACTTCTATATTTTTCATTATAAAAATAAGAGAATATTAAGAACAAGGGATGCCTGTGTGTTTCGTTTGATTTAGGTTTGGACTTAATACATATTAGATCAATCAAATTAATTCCGTAAAATCAAAGGGCTATTCAAAAGATATATATTTTTTAATTAATGATTCAAGAATGGATAATGATTTGGGAAAATTTACCTAGATGAGGTAATATTCAATGAGAAAGATCATAAAAATGGTTTTTTTTTAACAATCAAACTTTAAAATATAAATTTAAAAATACTAAGGTGTCCCTCCCATGCCTCTTACATTCGCTCATACTTCCTCTCCACATTTTATTTTAAAAAAAAATACCAAAATTTCTTAATTTCACTAAATTAGATAAAATTTTTCTCAACTTTTAAAACTTGCATATATGTGTTAATTAAAATTAAAATGATATAATTTTCTTTGGAGATATTTTATGATTTATTATATATGTTGAAGAAAGTTTGTATAGTTTGTAAAATGAAAATAAAATATACATGATTTTAAACAAATAAAATATTTTGTATATTTTTTTTTTGTTTTTGAAGAAAGTTATGTGATTTTTTAAAAAAACACGTAATTTCATTAAAATTAAAAAATTCAGATACCTTAATTATATTTTTATGCAGAAGTAGTAGCTAGTGAAAAAGAGGGAAGGAAAATATTCTTAATTAAGAATACCCTATTAAAGAATTTCGACTATATGATGTTATTTTTTTCACCTAAAACAGTCTTCAATATCACTTCGGAAAGAAATCCGTTATTGATTTAATATTAATGAAGTGGCCAAATCAATTCGAAACCAAGGAAAAATCCATTTTCTTTTGATGATTATTTTTAAAATTCATCAAATTTAAATATTGAAAGTTTAAATTGATTTGATTCGACTGAAACTATCTACATGAATAATAAGAACAAAATTAAATAGAATATAAATATTATACACCAAAACAGATACTTAATGTTCAAACACAGAAATAAATATTTTTGTTCCGATCGAGTGTTTTATTGATTTTCTTTTCATAATATGACAATGTTGAATATTGAATATAATCAATATGGAAAATTTGTCTACCACCTTTTTGGCTTTTTGACATCGAGAAATTTCAATAAGCTGGTCTGTCATTTTCTTGACTTTTTTACAACCAGCCCTCCATATTTAAAACACTGTTGATTTTTTTTTCAGATAAAATACTGTTGATATTAAATATGAATATTTAATTTAAATATTGATTCATTACGTTACGGGAAATACACCCTTTTTATTAAGTTCACTCCGTTAATTAATTGACTAATTCTCTTTGAACATCTCATAGGGTTTATTTTACTTTATTTTATCTTTTGCATATGTTAAATAGTCCTAAAAAACGTATTTTGTACTTACATATATAACACCTCTCAACAAATTATTTAATTATACGTTTTGGGAAATACACTTTTTTTATTAAGGTACGATCCACACACTCAGAGTTTTACCTCGAACCCCATAAAAATGAATTTGTATCTATTGTTAATATTTTTGAGTTAAAATGAATCCTATTTACCAAACTTGCATCGTTTTTGTTAAAAATGAATTCACAGTAAGGCTGATAATAGCAAGCAGTAGAAAACTTTTGTTTCTAGTTGTAGACATTGAACTCTTTAAAAGAAAGCCACAGGTGAGGTGCTTATTGGTCATTCGAACTCCAAGATCTCATATATTATAATGCATGCCAGATATAGGGATAGAATTGTCATGAAGATGGAGCTTTGGCCATCTTTGAATGATCCAATAGGAAACAAATGTGATGCTCCAATGCGATTGCCTGCACGCCACTAACTTGGCCACCCAACCTTTAGGGGACGTTCAAGATTATAATAGTGATTATATTTATAATCATGCTGAGTGCGGAGAAATGAGGACAAAGCAAAATATTTTTACTAGAAGGGGAAATATCTTTTCCTTCCAAAAAGAGTCCGCCATGTGTATAATAATGTGTCAATTTGAGAACGTGGTGGAAACGTATTTTCACGTTAATCGAGGTAAATATGTGAAGGACATTACCTTATTTTACGGAAAAACACTGTTGAACGTACATTTATCTTTTCCAAATGCTTCATGTGCGTGTTTTCTAGCTAGTGTGTATAACATTCATTGCAATGATTATAATTTTTCCAAAGCATCTATACCATTGATTAAACATATTATAGGGGTTTTCATTGAAGGAATAAGAGGTGGTTATGATGCACATGGTTATAAAGTATATTATGGGAGATCAACACACATTTATTACCAAAAAAAAAGTTAATTATTAACCAATATTTTTATTATAATTATCCAACTCTTACGTTGAATAAAATTGACTTATGAGATAACCATGATTTTGGGTTGGCAGTTGATTTATGCATGTAATGAAATGTTTGGTTTTGGATTCATAGTTTATTTTAACCTGTAAACGTTAAAGGAAAATATGAGTTTGACTCTAACAATCAAGTGTTTGCTTGGATTGAATTTATAATCAATAATACGTGAAATGGCCTTGGTCCTGTGGATTAATTTTATTAATTAATTTTGATAATCAATTGTTATAAATCATAATTCAAGAAAATCTATCCAAAATTTATTTCAGACTCATGCTAAGATGTTTAATTTTCTTATCCCATACGTTAATTATTTAATAATACAGTATTAATACAGTGCAATGATATGTAAATTTAAGAACTTGACTTGTGAACATTAACTTCCTCCAAAGTCCAATCTTCATAATAATTATAGGTGTAATTTATTAAGTGTTTTGGTCTGCTTTTTTGGGAATTTGTGATCAACTTGGCAACCTATCGTGGCTGGAATGCCATCATCTCCATTTATTTGGTTGTTTTTTCGATTCACAACATTAAATAATCAATGGCGGGGGAATTGTGAATTTTGAGGTAGGATACGGTATCTTTTTGAAACGTGGTAGAGAAGTACTTTTACATAAGTCGAGGTAGATATATAAAGAAGATTAACTCGTTTTACGAAAAAAACACTGTTAAACATGTGTTTAACTTTTTCATGCGCTCCAACAAGTATGCTCATTAATGTGCTTTGCTTGCCACGCGGTTGTAGATGTTTTCTGAATTGGGTTATACTTACTTGAATATTATCGAATCCTAATTAGAGGCCCTTTTATTAAAGGTGTTTTCTGCATTCCTACAAAATCAAATTTGAGACTTTGTATTTCAGCGTTCAAAGTCCATTTGAACGAAACAAGCTACCGAGTTCTTCATGTCATGTTCTGTGCAAAGGTTCAATAGTTTTACGCTGATTCTTGTTAATGAATACTTTAGGTCCATTTGGATAGTCTGTTGGGAAAACAGACACAGATTCTGAGGTAATTTATATGAGAAGAATTTTATCTCGATAAACGTATCTAATGATGAAAATGACTTACCAAACATAGCCTTTATCACTTATCAGCCACAAATGTAGCAAAGTTGACTGGTAATTAATTTTTTATTGCCACTTGTGTCCCTCGGCGAATCTCAAGTATTGGGCTTTTCTTTTTGTTTTTTTTAATTTTAGTAGGTGGGACGTCGCTGTCAGAAATAACAATTTATTAGTTCAGTTCCTTGTTAGAATTGGCAACTTACGTGGCGTGACGTTACGACGAATGGAAGCTGCATTAGAAGCCTATGATTGATTAAGCATTTCAACTAATAAATGAGGGCTTCTCTGCCATAACGAAAGTGGCCCTCATTTATCGTCAATGAATTACCATTTTTAATGGCTCATATATAACGCCTTGCCCCTCCCGCCATTACTACTCATATATATATATATATATATATAATAAAAGAAAAAAGAAAAACCATTTTTACTCATAATATCTCAACGACCCCTTTCTGATCAAGCGACGCTATGGGATTGGCAGTACAATCAATCACGTTATTTTTTTAATATGATTTACAATATATGATATACGTATATGATATAAATTTTATCTACTTACGTGAACGTGTTTTTGTAGCACTATGATAAACTCTCTTATGTGCAGATGTGACAATAAAAACATTTAAAAATATTAAATTTATTATAAAATTCAAGCAATTTTTGTATTTCTTACTATATTAAATTTCAACGTTGCATTTATTTTTACCCCTTTCCAATACCATTATTGAATATTGGTATATTTGAAAAAATATTTAATACTCCTTAAAGTTATTAAGTACCTTATAAATAGGTCAATAATACCTTCTAATTATTGATGTATGGGTTGTGTCAAATAATAAAGTGAGATAAAGCATCGTTTCTACAAGGATTTGATTCAAAATTTACATAAGTATAAATTATCGCACTTTCACCTAATTCATGTGATACAAATATAAGATTGGAGGAAAACTATTTTTATAAATGAAAAGTGAAAACAAATTATTCATGGGCTTCAAACATAAATCGGGTTTAGAATTAAAGCCAAGAGATTGACGTGAGATAACAAGCTAATTCAATTTATCAATAAATTTTGATCAAACAACTCTATATCATGTTCTCAGCTTGATTTAAGAACGCTAAATCGTCTCCAAGATTATCGAATTAAAAATTACAATCACAACCGAAGCAAAAGGGTTTATATTCTACATGTGGGCAACAGAAGACGCATAGGCCAGCGGGGAGATAGAAATAACGCTAATTGCCACAACTACTAGGCACGTTTGAGAAAGTGGTAGAGAGTTGCTCTTACCAGTATGAGGTAAATTTATAAAAAAGATTATCTCATTTAGCGAATAAACACTGTTAAATATGTGTTTGAGGTGTTTATAAACTTTTCCAAACACCATAAAGCAGAAAATAATAAGGTAGAGGCACATGTAGGGATCAGAAATTGCAGACAAGCAGCTCCCAAAAGCAAACACCTTAACGTGAAGATTTGGATGGATGAAAGGGATGGCGTTTCCACGCTATTCTCCCATCACAATAAATTCAACAGAACAGGAAGATTTACCTAATAATGCTTCTCGAATATAAAGATAACCATTCTATAAGGTCTAAAAAAACCACAAATGCTATGGATTGTAGGTAATTGGTCGCACATCAAATAAGAGTTAGTTGAATTCTTTGAAGATACAAAATTTGGTTGAATTCTTTAAGGATATAAAAGTTAGATAAATTACTTAATTATTAATTATTAATCTGGACTTTAGCTTTTGTTCCTTTCGCTAAATCCAGCTTTAATTTGCTGAATCGAATCCCACTAAATGTCCACAACTCTTCTCTCTCTATTTTTTAATTCTTTTTGTTTTATTAGTATTCCCCACCCCTCTTTTCTACAGTACAATAATATTCTATTATTACAATTCAGTTCCACACATTTCCTTGTTAGAAGCATCCAATTGCAGTGTGATTATGTTATTGAGTGAAGGTATAAATTTGCATAAGAAGTTATAGTCATAATCAATTTTATCCCGAAAGTTTTTTTAGGAACCATGTTGCTCCAAAAAAATTTAAAATGGAGCAGTGTTATCCTTTAATTACCGTTAAAAATATTAATAGTCAATATCAATTTTTTCTCCAATTCACAAGATTAAATAATCAAAAAGGGCTCCATGGGCTCATTGCAGATGAACTCACACATTGTATATCAACAACAAAATCATCGCATGATAATAGAATTTGAATTCACAATCTCCATGATGTATAGCCTAATTCTTCATATCAATTCTGTGCAAAGATTCAATACTTTTATGCTGATTCTTTTTGACGAACACTTTATTGATTCCACCCTCAATAATCAGTACCAAACATGGTCATTATCAGCCACAAATGTAGCAACGTTGGAAAATGTCTTTAGTATGATGTGTTTTCAACTGATTCGTATGATTCTATCTCATAGCATTATATCCTATAACCCCAAATTAAAAGGTCTTTAGTATTTTCAAGATATTTATGATGTAATTTTTTAAGATAGCCTTACTTGTAGCATCTTTAGTCTTTAGCCTTAGCATTGTGATTTTTTTTAAAGGAATTTCGGGCGTACCTGAAGATCGTGGGTAAAACAGGAGCGCCGAAACAACTTTATCCATGAAGGGTTGGTGATCTGAAACTGACCCACACACGGTTGGCTGCCCCCTTCTAAATGAAAACATGAAGTGAGAATTCTGCATCAAAATGGAGTGGATTTCACCTAATCTTTAGATTGTGGGTAAGTCCAATCACTTTTTAAAGATTTATGTATAAAAAATTTCTTAACCAATTTATTCACTTTACTTCCTCATATAACACTAGTTCCCTCTTTTATCCTAAGTTTATGAATTAGACAAGGGATTTTACTTTAATTTTATATTATATTTGATCCTTAGTATAATAGTTGACATTTCTAGCAATAAAAATGTTAAATAAATCACTTAATTATAAAATATATTCTAAAATATTCATGTGTATATCATGATATTATATTGCCCTTGGGCCTTAGTATAAGAGCTCATTAACTTTTTTGGGGAGATCAGTAAAGATGAATTAATCTCTTAAGTGTGGCATATATTATGAAATAATTATATCTATTATTAGATTATCTACCCGTTTATAAGTTAAGTAAATTAGTTTGAAGAAAAATGATAGATATATCACTTAATTACATTCCTTAATTTATAAAAAAAATTAATCAGCCCTTATATTAAAGAACATGAGGTGATATATCAGTTTATAAGTTAGACAAATCAATTTAAAGAAAAATGATAAATAGATAAGTTAATTAACTTCATTAAAATATAATAAATCAACAAGTTTTTATATTAAGAATAAAATTAATATATAAAATTTTATTCTCAATATATCTATAAGTTGTTTAGGTTTGTACTACGTTTTATTTTGAATTAAATTGAATCATAATTATATTATTTTTTTCAGGAAGAGAATTATACTAATTTTTAGTTGCTACTCTTTGATCACGCAAAAAAACTATAATTCAATTATTTGAAAAAAATAAAAAATTACGGAATTATACGTAAGATCTAAATTTTTCTTGTGATCTACAATTCTCAATTATCACAAAATTTTACTTGTTGAACATTGTAGCCGGTGTTTGTAATTAAATTGATATTACTTGTATTATTAAACAAAAAGTATGGAACTATGTATCCAGAGTTAGATATCTTTCCTGTCTAGAGAACAACATTCCATCTCAAACTATTCTTGGTACTGCCTTTTTTTGAATGATATTGACATCTCCCAAGAATTCTCTATGAATGATTCCAAGAAATATTTGCTGAAGAATCAACTTTGAAGAAATAAAAAAAACATTCTAGACTAACTTCCCAGACTCAACAACTTGATGTTGATCTAAGATACTACATTTTAATTTTTTTTGTTTAGCAAAAGGACGATGCATTTTTATACACAGAAAGAATTAATACTGTACGTTTATAATATTACATGCACCCAAATTCAGTTTCTTCTCGCTAATAAAATTTTTGGATAATGGTTTTTCACAATTTTTTAAATAATTTTCAATTTAAAAATTTTTGATATGGAATCTTTCCTAAAACAAGTGTGGAACAAGTGGTGGATCTAGGACAACTCAGGGGTGCAAACTATTTTTTAATAAGATAATGGTTTTCACAATTTTTAAAATAATTTCTTTCGGGTTTGCTTATGATTAGTGCCCATTTGGTAATACGGTAGATAAATACTTTTACGTAAGATAAATATGTGAAGGAGATTATCTCATTTTACAAGAAAGTCATGTTGAACGTAGGCTTGGAGAATCCAAACGCTTATCCAAACAAGTCAATATGAAATGAAACTATTTGGTCGATTATTAAAAAGTTACCTTTTTCTTTGGTGAGTATGTGTCAATTTTTTAGTTTCAATTCCAATTCTTTTCAAGGGATCCCACACCGTTGAAAAGGCTGTCGAATTTTCAAGGGACTTCAATTGCAGCCGCAGCCATCTGAAATGGAGAAAGTGTCCCTTTTTTGCCTTTTCTTTTCATTTCCCCACCATCATATCCCCACCATTGCCGACCACTTTTTGGCTTTCTGAAAAGAAGAGATTTCAACGCTGGTCTCTCATTTTCTAGACGGTTTTAGCAACCCCTCGTTCATTCTTTTCAAATACATTCATGAGCTACCAACGGCATTATTGACGAAACTAACGCCGTCATAAGAGAGTCAAGTCCATGCATGCACTTGATGGCCTACGTACAAACAATGACTCGTGAAAAGAATATGGCCTAACCGACTAGCTGACTCAGGACCCAACTCAATGATGCAAACTATTTTTCGAGAAGATAAGACTTATTCTTAATGTCTTTTGAAAAGAATTTGAGTAAAAATTCAATGGGTTCAAAATTAGCAAATGCATGAGTGCAAAATAATTCACATAATACTAATATATATCTAATTTTCTGGAAGTCAGGGGGTGTGGCTGCATCTGATATGGACCAAGTAGGTTTGCCCTTGTACATTGTACATATTCCAGGTGAAACGATTATTAAACTAACCAATTTATCATATGCGCTTCATGATCTCGACTCATGTAAAAGCATTTATCCATCACGTTGCAAAACATGCCTTTAATTGGATGGTGAAGCCCATATGATAAATTTTTTTATTGAAATAAATTGTGAACAGTTTGGAGTTTGGGCCATTTCAATATCCAGAGTTGAGTTGTGGAAAACAATCTTCCCCATTGATCACATCAGATCTTTTTGACACCGACCCAACACACATATAAAGAAAAAAAATATATTAGCCCATGTTAATCATTCCAACCATTTTTCATTCTTCTCTAAAAGACTATATATTGATGTTACTTCCTCCTCCGGTTTTTAAGTATGGGAGTTAAATAAAATAATTAATTTATCGATAAAAACAAGTTAGCTTAAGTTTTTTGTAAAATATTTGTGTTAATTTCTTTAAAACACCCATTTTTTGTGAGGATTAAAAGCGAGGATTAAAATATATATGCAATGGCTACTACTCACTTAAAATAACACAATACTTTTAATATTTCTTTCTTTTCTTTCTCCTTCTCTTCGTCATACTTAAAAGCGAGGATTAAAGTGATATTTATTGATTAATTTGGTAAGGGACTGAAATTATTATATGTTTATCTCTAATGAATCCCTATTTTATTATATATATGTGAGGAATTTTATAATCTTTATAGCGCCAATTTGCATCAGTTGTTAATATTTTTGAGTTAAAATGAATCCTATTTAAAAAACAAACTTGCCCCAACTTCCTTCAATAGTTAATTGGCCTTGGTATAGCCTAACTTCCCTTTAGGCCCACACTGGCATGACATCTGGATCAATAATAAATATTTGGACCCGAAAAGTGGCCCATATATTCCCTTCC